>CCAG010009360.1:0-157879 GCA_001077435.1 Glossina morsitans morsitans | reverse complement strand
TTTTTTTTTTTTATTTTTACATTTTTTTTTTTTTTTTTTTTTTTTTTTTTTTTTTTATCTTTTACGTACTTGAACTTATCTCTATACATATGCTCACAAGCTTAAGCAGACTTAAGAATATGTAAAAAGAAAAAAGTAAATCCTACGTACTCTTTTTCCTGAAATTTAAATTTATTAAAGACCAGAGTGCTCAGCAGTTTCAATGGAACTCGTTTGAAACCTCCACGCACATAAACACCTAATGACCAAACATATAATTTTTTTTTGTTGTTTATTATTTTATCAGCTCTTTCTGTTTTTTGTTTTTTTCTTCCAACAAACAGAACCAAATCGAATGCAGATCAATCGTATGTCGCCATGCCACCCATTATACTTTTTCACATCATTACTTCTGCGTTTCGGAATACGGACTACCCACACTCGTGACTGTAGATATTTTATGATTTTACGTGCATATGTACGAATAAATGAAGTGAATTTATCAATTTTACTGTTCTTAGTTAGTTGTATATATACTTAAAAGTAAATTACAAAAAAAAGTTTGTAATTAGATAAAACAAAAAAATTATTATCAATTTTTTGTGCACAGGCTTCTATCGCGCTATGACAGTAACTGGTTATTCTTAGTAGACATGCTGAAGACCTTAAATGGTCAATTTGGTGCCACATGATTAACCGAATTAAAAACAAGTGATAGAAAATTCAACACTAACTGTAACAAGCATTTGTGTTCGCATTTATGTAATGCTGCCGTAATGTTCGTAACCGTTATAGACATTTTTTTGTTTCATTATATAAGACATGTTGTCAATAAAAAATGAAATGTTTTTTTTTAAGTTAATCATCAAATTTGACTTCACCTGAAGTGCTTAAAATCATAATTTGATTTACGGGCATAGCAAGAAGGTAATCGATGGGTAGACTCGACGAAACTAGACAAACGGATATTCCTTCCACGATTTATTCGTAAAAATGTAAAAACTGTATAGTCAGGCAAGGCCAACCATTCAATCCCGTTCATTACTTCGCCTAATACAATTTGTCCTATGTTTTGATGATAAAAACTTCGCTTGAGAACCCTTTCTATGGAATGGAATCCATGAAAAGAGAGCCACGTGGCTCAAATGTTGTTGCCCTTCAATTTTATATAGAACTACTGCCATGGATCAACTTTCATCCTAATAATATTCAAAATTTTTCCAATTTCAAGATTTATTTTTCATGATAATCCTTATATGGGAGGGGGTTCCGAAAAATAGATCTACGTAGCCCAAATGTGAAACAATCAATTTTTATAGCAGACATTCCTGTATATAAAGCTTGAAATCTTTATACGGAGTGAAATCTTTATACGGAGAGGGATTAAAAAAGTTGTCGGCCGTCCCAATCCATTTTAAATGGAGTTCACCCTTGGACCAAAACACGTTAGTGTGCCAAATTTCGTCAAAATATCTCGAAAATATGCTTTATATGAACACAACAATGCATAGATGGACCTCAGAGGGACAGACAAAATTAAATCAATTCACAAAATGATACTGAATCGATCGATATAATAAAAAGTGGGTTCTATCTTAAGTTCTTTTGAGTGTTACACATATCCCCACAAACTTAATATATACTCTGTACAATTCTGCAATAACACTGTACCCAACACAATGGTTTATTAGCTTTGACAAAATCTTGTAGTGCACAAAAATATACTTCATATATCTTATGATTTAAACATCTTTCTCTGTCTTTCGTCTGGCCGTGATTACGTCCCGCGAACAGTATGCAATCTAATCGTCACAACACTCCATTTCGCTACCACATATCGTACATGGGCTAACGGTGTTCAGCATAAACTGGATATATGTTTTTTCTTGTTTAATTTTGATTGCGGCAACGGTGACGGTGACGGTGATGACCAATCAGGGTTGGACGAGTTTTCAGTACCTTCACTGTTCTTTTAGTCTAGGATTGTTTTGTTCTTAATAGCAAGCATATCGTTACAGTAGACTTTCTCGTAATTTGCTCCTTTCGTTTTAGAGGATCGTGTCTAAATTTGAATAATGTTTTTTCTGTTTTTGTTAAACATTAGAAGCAATGATTTAGGTCAAAGCCATTTATTGTATGATAACAAACCACCGCAATTCACGTTTAAACGCTTTTTAATTGAAAAGCAAAACACATGTTGTTGACGAATAATCATACAAGAAATTTATGCATACGGCGTTAGAAAAAAAAAAAAATGCGGAAAATTAAAGACGCATTCATACCCGCATTCACAACTACTTACCATACTTCCCACAATAATGTTGACACCTAAGCACGCATGCTTTTAACCGTACAAAGCTCAAACGCACTTGTATCGCGTATAAGTAAAGTAAACAATAATAAAACATAGAAGAAATGTTTCAATTAAAGCAGTTCATGCCATACTTGGCATAAACTCGTATAAGAAACGTGAAAAGTTCATTTACACGCCACTCAGCCTATGGGAGCTTCGCATGCCTAACACATACATAGCATTTGAAATGCATGCATTACCGATGATTAATTTTATATTTATTATACGCAACAGCTATCGATTGAAGGCATATTAGTTTTCTCGTCCCACAAGTCCAAGAAACATATTTTTTTTTTAATTAAAATTAATTTGGAAACTCTGGAAACTGCATTCGACATGCGGGTCTATCCCGCAAACCTTTATCCTTAATATAGAAAATGGACGTAACGTTGGAATTGTATAATTGATAGCTAGCTATTCCCACACTACTACTCTGCCTGGGATGGCCTAATTTGATTCATTGCTTGATATATTGCAAGAGATATTGTACGATGGAAACAAGTGCTATCAGAAGTTCATTTACAAGCGTCTGATTAAACGAAGATAAGAAACGGCCAAATTCTATCAAATATTTCCGTTTCGGGTATCGAATATCCAAGATACGATTTACAGCGAATACTGATCATTTTTTTGCTTTTGTGGTTAATGTTTTTATTTTCAATTACAAGTACAAAGCATTTAGTTTAGATAATTATGAAATACAGTTTGGCTGGGTGCTCACAAAAATAAAACACAAATGAAATAATGAAATGAAGAAAATAAAAACAAAACGACATAACGTTAAAACAGCAATGGAAACTCCTGCAAATGAATGTAAAAAAAATATCAGTAACCAAAGTCACGTCGCTTGTATTAACGTTGTAACGCTTGTAGTGTTTTCAATTATTCGCTAAAATTCAATAACCGACTTTGCAAAATCTTTGACAGTCGTTTTCACAGTTCAGACCAATCTGCCAAATATCTCAGTGAGATTCCAACTCAGTATTTGCTATAGTTGACAATAAAATTATTATTATTTCAAATACTTTTTGATTATTCGCTTGCTTGTGTGTCTGAAAGTACGTTCGACAACTTTTCAGTTTACTATTTTAACTTTTGTGATCCAACTTTACGAATTAGATAGACAAACAGATGGAAAGAGTGCCCAATCGATCATAATCTCATAAAACTTTTCTTCAATCTTTCTTATGAATATCGCAAAACGAATCTCTTAGACAAAATCATTGCAATACCCTTTTGCCTCCATCATCTCATTTATGGCAATTCCAATCTTCTCATTGTCAGTTCGGCCAAGGAGCTTAGAAAATTATGCAAGTAATACGTATGTTATGCTACTAGCCCTTAACTCCAAATAAAAACATTTCTAGCAAGCAATTAATGCCTTCATGGGCCTTCTTTTCCAAAACATATGCAGCAACTAGTGGATATTTCGTTTTAGTAATCATTCAGAGAAAATTTGTTGGACATAAGTTTTAGTCTCAAAACACTTTGACTTCTTTTTCTCAATCCGCGCTGTATTCGATGCAGCAAAATAGCAAATTCGATCGTTTTCCGTTCCTTCATTCCTTGTTCTTATCACTTACTCTCTTATTGTGACCATCTGTCCTTGTCAGGGGGATAAAATTGGGCAGCATGTATTGCAGATAGCGAAGCTTGCAAATAATAGATCGATGATAAGCAAATGGAGTATTTCTGTTAGATAGATTCTTGCATACGCATGCTATGTATGTACAACACGCCTGCGAAACATATAAAATGCATTTAGAAAATGAAACATAGGTACAGGTACACTATCACCAAATAATTGTACTTTTCTCTCTCTCTCTCTCTCTCTCTCTCGCACGCTCTCTCTCCTCTTTCTTTCTTCCTTTCTTCCCTCGCCACGCTCAAGCACCTTTTCTTGCATACTGACCTATTCATTCTTTTTCTAACTTTTAAAAAAGTAGTCATATTAACCGAGAGAATACCCGATTAGTCAATTAATCGATTACCTTGGAAACTTTGAAAGCACTATGGGATGGTGTTAACAGTAGCAACATACACGAATGCAGTTGCTAGCTGGCCATGGTATGAAAATTGTTGGAGTATTTTCTTTTTTTTGCTTTAATATGAAAGAAAAGAGCACAAGCACACGGTAATAAACAACAATAATAACAACTGCTATTGTAACGAATTGCATGGAACGAACTTTCACTCTCTACGGAATTCTACAAACAACAATTGCAACATAAGGCAAAAAAAATTCATACACGCACGAAGAGAAAAAATCAAACGAATTATCATTAAGTGAAGAGAAAGAATGAAAAATTGCAAAAAACCCAGATCCGAATATGTCAGTTATATGTAACACGTTATATATAATAGAATAAAATATGGGCAACAATTTCACTAAGAAATGATATAAAAAGATTTTAACACAAAACAAAAGACTTAAGAAACAAACTTTTATAAAAAGATTTTAATATTAAGTAAGAAAAGAAATTTCAAGCAGCCCTGAGAAACATTTTATAATTATTTAAATTTAATCTGTATGGGTGCAGTACAGCAATGAAGGGTTTTGGTGTACATTCGCTTAGAAAACCAAAGTCGATAAACTCAATGCACTATTTAGGATCTTCGCTACAATGTTTATTAAATCCGTCCACTTTCGCTGAGGCTTTTTAACAAATCCTTTGTTTTATTTAACATATACATAAACAATGCACAAAGTTATTTTCAGATCATTTTCAAAAGTTAATTACATTCTATCATTCACTGCTAAGATGGCAATGTATTTAAATGCAACATATCACAAATTAATGCCTCAATGACAAACATCTCGTCTCTTATGACATTGACGCGAAGACTCAATTTTTGATCATTAGTTGACAGAGAAGGAAAAACATACATTATTGCTTCAGTAACGATCACCCCATTCTGCAATGACATAACACCCTTTAACAAGATAGATAACAACAAGATAACAAAATTTGCCTCTGACTGAATGAGAGAAAAGCTTGTTATTTCATCCATCATGTATATAAGGAACTATTCATCGAAATTTCTTAATCCCCATAGTCTTAAAATCCTTTTATTGCTTTTAAACAAGAAAAAACCATATATAAAATACGACGACGAATACGGATGAAAACAAATAAATGTATTGTCCCATTAAAGCAAAGCCTTAAGTAAAAAGCTTACTATAAAAATGTCATACAAAAAAAAAAAATAATAATTTACAAAAGTAAGAAATAATAAATTTAGTTTGTATCGTAATAAATTAATTGAAAAAAAAAGAAGATAAATCAATAAATAAATAAAATGAGTGACTGGTGGTTCTTTCAAGTGTTAAAACAATCACCGGCAGACGAAATCAAAGTAAAGCATATTTATTTCATGCATAAATGCATTCCTGAGCTCATGCCTGTCAGTAACACTCGACTGATAAGCGGGTACTTATTTACTTTGGTATTTAATACACAACATAGCGCACCAAAAACACACAAATATCTACATATACGCACGTACATACATACAAACTAGTAAACGTATATAATTATTGTTATTAGATAGGCTAATAAAACATGGGCATGCTCAGTGAGTTTGGCTTAAGAGTTATGAGCCATCAACACATATATGTGTTTGTGCTTATGTGCATTCTACTATAATACAAAATTATATCCGTTCTGAGTTTTGTGTAGTTTTACGTATATTATGCAACATTTAACTTAATTTCACAAAAATGATAAGTGTGCAAATGTTTTCACACACAAACACACACACACGCACACATAAATACATTATCGCGCGCGCGCGCGCACACAAATATACATAATTTATTTAAAGTATTGCGAATTTCCGTTAACATAGTAAACCATGCAGTTTACTTTGGCAAAACGACCTTGACGACTTCTATTTTTGACTTCTTGGTCTGTTGTATGTTTTTCTTTCATTCTGTTTTTACTACTTATTCCTATCATAGGCGGTATATACAATTTATCCATGCTATTATACCTTATATAAGCTAAGCGTACATTCGTTGTTAATGCGAATAGAGAAATGGATATAAGTGTTCAGATATTACTTCTCCTACTTGTCTGTCCGTCTGCTAATCTTTCTGCCTGTCTCTCTGTCTGTCCTGTTATTTGTCTGTCTCTTCATGCGTCCATTTACTTGTCTTTTCATATGCCCGCCTTCCCATCTAGTTATCTTCCTTTCTCTTGATCTGAGTCTGAAAAATTTAATCACACACACAAATCCTCTCCATTCAACTAAATTAGTGAAAAATCGAAAAAATTAGAAATCATGCTTGTAAGCGTGATAATTATTTTCTCTTTACTATATTATTATCATACATTTGCTCTTCGCATGCTTCACATTAATGTCTACTTAAGTACACACTTAAGTTAAATTTTGCTATAGAAAACTATACAGTGTAGTACTATGTATGTGTAAGCAATCTTACCCTATGTTTCATATTAAAATTCGTTATTAGTATGTCGAGATTTTCATACTCTAATAGTTGTGAAGATATTTTCTTTACAAATAGTCATACAGAATATCTATATATATGTGATGGGTATGAAGTGATTCGAACTAAGTTGTGAACGAATTTTTCATTTTTTATTCTTTGCGTAAATTACATCAATTTGATAAACAATCACGATTAACAAAAAGCAATAACAAATGAAATGTGTAGGCTGACTAATGTGCTTATAAATGCATTAATTAATTATTCTGAGAATTTACGCTTTTGTTTTTTACACATGACAGACCGAGTTCGCTTTTGATGCACAATACACCCTATAATAACGTGCATATACAGACACGATGTAAACTCGATTTAGACGTCTATTGTTCTCGAACTCGTACAAAATGAAAGCAGCCAGCTGTTGCGACTTGATAAAAACATTTCGACATATAAATTTATTCACTTTTAAAACAAGTTTGAAAAGTAAAAAATCTCTATTTCAATATAATTTATTTTATAGCAAAGTTTAGCTCGAATAATTATTGCAACCGTCTTAAGCTCTTAAAGCTTCCTACAATTCATTCATTAACGGCGAACGATTTATCAATTCATGCATTCAGTATAAGGTGTACATAATTTCGTTAGTCTGTTCATAAGGGCTAAGTAGAGTGTCGCAAATTCGCTATTCGCTATTAACATAAATTACTTGCTCATTTAATTTTATGAGAGCGAAATAGAAAAAGAAGAAAGACATGGTGATAGATGTCATTATGTAAAATGAATCATAATATAACACTTTGTTTCTTCTGATTAGATAATTCAAGGGTAAAATGATTATTTGCATATAAACGAGTTAGAAAGCTTTACACCTGGATCTTTTGTCTGCTCGCATTCAGACACTTAAGCTGAAACAAGACATAAATTGTATGCAGCCAGAATTTTGAAATCTAACCGATATACGATATTTGATTGCAGGATAGAGCGAAAATTCATTAATACAATCCTATATATATATTTCTCATCATATGTTTGTATGATTTAGCAGCACTTCATACAGTTATGTTAACAAAATGTGACTTGTGATCACAATAGATGCACGCACAATCAACAAACAAAGGGATCGCTAAACCTACGTACTAATCGGAATGAACTCTTCAATGCACATTTCTACGAACTACAGGCACTTATCAAAAACATTATGGTTTCTGGATACAATGAAGTACGTAGTCCAGTTGTTTTTTCTGTTTTTTACGAGTCATTTGCAGTAGCTTATGTAAGCGGGTGCTAAACAACGCTCACCTGTCTTCATTGTCGAAATGACCCAGGAATACCTATCTCATGTCCTAAGGTGAATGAACGAAGACGATAAGATCGGATTCATTTATTGGCAAGAATTCGAAAAATAGATCTGTGCGATCACACTATAAAATTCAAGTTGAAGATCAAATTACAATTCTGGGTCACTTTCCATCGTGCACCTCCAGAAATTAAATCTTTGTGTCGCCTTTGGATTTATTTTTTGAAAAAATATTTATACGGCAGATGACGCAGATTATGAAATGGTTAAAGTTCAGTTTAGCGAATCAAAACGCTTTATTTTACAGACAGAAGTATGAAAAATGTCGAGAAAAGTACCAAAAAAAGAGAAGGTCCTTACGTAGAAAGTGGCCATTAAGATGGTCCGATTCAATTCTTTTTCAGTAGCCGTTCGTATATCGTTTGGCAGAAATGTGTCAGTGTACCACATAACACCGCCCATGAAACAAAAATATACACAGAAAGTCATCAGACAGACAGATAGGCAAATAAGCTGACAACAAGCTGATCGACAGATTTAAATCGATTCGGAATCATTTCCTATATATGAGCATAACAAGAAACTCGTCTTTCCCAACTCCCTCTGAATGCTATATTTATTTGTCTTTAATGGTGTTCACGACATAAGAAGAATTGGGAATTGTTGCCCTCGCAATCGTTATTTGACATTTGAAGAGATACCAATGAAAAAAAATAGTAACAATACCGATATAAGTAAATAAATAAGTAATGAATTCTTACTAAGTGAATAGTAACAGTAATAATAATGCGTATACAAGTAAACAATGATTAATATATGAATCGGGTCAGGAAATTGAAATTTGCAAAAAAGATGACGAAATGAACGAATCAACCTCTCTCGCCAGCCCCAATGGTCATAACAAAAAACTTATTATCATCATTGTTACATCGAAAGCTGAATACATTCGAAAGTTAATCTTGTGCAAACAATATCTATGGGCTTGTGGTTGTTATACGATCGATACAATTTCATCAACTGTTGTATGTATATATATACATATGTACATGTAGTGATTTTTTTAAAAGGTTTTTGCAAAATTTCAAAAATTCGTTTCATTAGTGGATTTCGTGTGAATAAACTCTTAACTGCTTCTTCTTCTTCTCTCTATTGTTGGGAATATCGTTAACAAGTCAATTAGATTTTCATTACATATGTAGATCCTATGATTACATCAATGAAATTGCAATTGAAATTTCTGATAATCACAAACGCACATAAATATTAAAAATATGATATTAAATGAATGAACAGTGAGAAATTGGATTGTTGCGAATCTTGGATCCCAAGTGCCGTAATTAAGGAATTAATTATAGGAATTGTGGACGGATGAACGGAGACATCACGGATGTCATGAAGACACTTGGTTTATAAATTATATTGAAGTTTTTAATTTGTAACACATGCAAGTAAGCCATGCCCCCCCCCCCCCCACTATCCATAACCGCATATCGTTAGAAAAAATCATTGTTTCTATCATTCACCTGAACGGGTTCAACACATTGTTAAAAGTGAGTAAACGTGGCATCCGCTTACAATAGGCACAAGAACAAATACCCTGCCTTTTGGTATCTTTAAGGTGTCAGCTATCTCACGCAACTTCACTTTTCGGCCTTCCAAAACGATTTCATGCATTTTCTTTCCCATTTTCTGGAACAACCGCCGAATTCAGGAGCAATCAGGAGCATTCAACAGCATCGCTATCCCTAAGGCTTTACCTATTAAGAAGTTTATGCTTTCCTTCACTAAGCCAATTAAGCCCATGATTTTTAACGGTACTTTTTGCAATCTTCAAGCAACTAATGGAACTCACAGTTTTACATTGTTTTGAAAATCACAAGAGTAGCATGGCTAAAGCATCTGTAACTTGTAAGCTGATGATCACAATATCGCCAAGTTTTGACACGTAACTTTTGAAGACTAGCACCGTCCAGAAATTGCATGGACCAGCATTGTTGCTAGGAGTGCTACCAGAGAGTTATGCAAATATCATTATATTATATTTACTCGATGTATAGATGTAGGCTTTCCGATATTTGATGAGCTTAGCATCACCGCCCCTCCCCCCCATCCACCCACCTAAGAAAAAAGAAACACTAGGCGCTGGGTTTCGTTCCCTAATAGAGACACTTCTCTCATCTCATTTTACCATTCCTGTCAATTCTTCGCATATGAAATCTAATCACAAACAATTGAAGCATGAATTGATTTGAGTTCTGCGGTTAACAATAATATTCTGCAATTGAAACAATAATTTAATAAATATGTTTTTTTCGGATGTGAACACACACACACACACACACACACACACACAAACAAACAATATAAGACATGAGTAACATGTGTTAGTTTGACTCTAGAAATACTGTTAATAAAAAAATATTTGCAAATATTACTAAATATGGAGAGATAGACTTATACATGCACATAGACAAATGCACACACACATTTCTCTTTTACATTCGAAAATTCCTTTAAATCATCGAATGTTAATAAATTCTAAAAAAATTAATGAAACTACAAATGATTCGTATGTATACCGATATATATAGATATAGATATATATATATACATATGATATGATGCGATGAGAAGCAGTCAAGTGTAAAGCTATTTAAAATATTTTGACAGACTGAAATGATTTTGTTTTTTTTTGTTTTTCCTCTTTATTTGTCTCGTTCGTAACAATATAACTCGCAAGATGTTAGTTATTTAATACTTTCGAAAGAAGGAACCGAAGTTTTGTCGTGCCAACAAGTTCTATCCAAAAATTATATATATATATATATATGTATATATTTATTTATTTTTTTAACTCAACTACAAATATATATATACACGTATACATATATATGTGAATACAAAAATGTAAAATTTTCAAACTAATCTCTGGGAAGTAGATTGACTTTGTAATTCTATAAGAAGCGTATAAAAAAGACACACACACACACTTCAAAATCGTAATATTATATAGATACGAGTATATACGTACGTCAGTATTTAAAATCAATTTGATAGAATGTAATAACAAGTATCTAACAATGACAAAATTAAAATCGATTGTTGATATTTGGCACGAGTTTTCACAGCTTAAGTGTGATTGTCACAAATATCTTAACACAATCGTAGAGTGAACGGAAGTATGAACGCAGTATATCTTCGTAACCCGTGACGGCGCATATGCATAGTTTTAAGGTTTAGAGCAATCACTTATGAGACCCTTTTGGGAAAGTGATGGCGATTAGCCCGCTCACGATTTCTTAACCTGACATTCAACTGACATTTTTTTATTTACAAACTACACGGCATGTGTTAGAGGGTAGATTAAGTTTGTGCGGATTGGAGCTTAAGGTACACCCATTGTTTATTATACCGATCGATTCGAAGTCGTTTTCTGAATCCGAATCCGTCTGTGCGTTCAATTGAGTTTGCATTTTGCTCCAAGCAAGTTCATGATTATGAAAATTACGGCAAATATTTATTTATCCTTGCATGCGCACAGTTATTCTCTTTCTTTAGTGCATTTAGTAAAGTCACTTGCTGAAAGAAATTCTTATTCTAGGCCCATTACCACGTTAGTCACCATAGTCTTAGTCATCGTTCTATTGCCCTCTATAAGCATCAAATTTTCTTTCACTCTTCTACTGTGGATAACACTAAAGGACCGTGAGTGAGAGACGAGCTTTCTTAAGAATTTTTAAATAGTTTTCCACTAAAAAAGACTATTATGGCTTACGATTGCTATGATCTGAAATTTGAAAAGATTCTTTGCGAACGGAAGCATAAATCATCCTTATTAGGGCCATAATAAATATTCCCGTAATAGTGAATACTTCGTTTATAGTTACTTGTTCCTATAAAAGAGGTGACTAGACCTTGTCACCTGACCTTACAAATGGTATACATATATATGCATATGTATATGTACGTATATCCATTTTTCCCATCTATATGTTTACCGCGTTCATATGATCGCAAATTCTAGAGCCTTATACATTCTTTTTAAAGAAAGCTTCTTCTACGTAAATTTTCCAAAATAGGCCAAAGTCCCCATAAATATTTGTAAAAAAATTGTTTTTCTTCCAGATTTTCCCAACATCAGGTTAAAATTATTTTTTTCAGGTTGCTGAGGAGATAATTAGGGCTAAAGGTATGTATGTTTAGTAATGTCGAGCAGGCCCATGTTAATTTTCGAAAAAACTTTCAAAGTGATCGGTTGTGTTATAGCAGTGAGACGTAAAAGTAAAACATGGAAGATCACAGTGACCATACGACACATATTTTGCTGTTTTAGTAAAAGAGTTGCAGAAGCACGCAGAGAAGGATGCGAGTGCTGTGTTGGTTGGAAAATTTCATTCTGGGAATTTTCAGTGAATTCTTTACCACATTCTGGTAGGCCAAATACCATTGATAACGATCAACTAAAGGTGATGTTTGAATCTGATCGATACCTCACGATACGTGAGATTGCAGAAACACTTAATTCATCAGATAAAACAACAGGTTTACCGCTTACATGTAACGAGAAAGAAAAGGTTTTCATTTTATAGTGAAAAACCGCAAGAAATTTCGGGACTACCTAATAGTTTGCATCCAATATCAGTAAGTAAATCAATAATAAGATTAGTAGACTATTATTCTTACGCTCCACATATTGCTCCGGTCGATATCACATAAACAACAAATATTATGCTTATGTTTCTCAACATAGCATGTATGCACGATATCCATACTTGGTCCTGAGGCGAATATCATTTTAACATTTGTTACGTATTTTACAGATGTGCCGCTATAAGTAATTATAGGCGTTAATTACAAGCGATAATCATTGTTATTAAGTCAGTCAACGAAGCAATCAATGTGATTACAAAGTAAGTTCATGAGCTACTGTTAATTTCTTGTATAACTTGCGATTAACGAATTCACTCGATTTTTATTAAAAGAAAGCGCATACGCATGTTTTTTCGATTCGCACATAGGCATTTGAAAGCTTTAATAAAATAACATTGAATGGTGTAATCCTGTTCAACTTTTCTTGTAATGCACAAAACCAATGCAAGGCCTACCACTAAATACCCTACACCGCTTTGGCTAACACAATTCTTATTTCTGTATGAAATTACATACAGGGTCATCAGATGGACAGACAGGCTTAGATCGATTCTAAATCGATCGGCATAATAATCTACATAATCTACATTAAGCCTTTCTGCGTGTCACACACGTCCGCACTAACTTAATATGAACCGCACTACCAGTGGTGTAGGATATAAGGTAACCACAATTCTGGCAACAACCGAAGAAGAAATTTACCGCTAGTACTTTCTGATGGCAGTGCTCCATGAAAACTGCATACAAAAGTTAATAAAGTAGTTTTCCGTTCATGGATGCTATAGAGAGAATCAATGGTTTGTCAGACGGCTTCTTATTCTTAATCAGATACATCTTCCCTTCTATCAAAAACAGTTCTCTGATAATAATGAAGCTATGGGAAAATGAAGAGAATCCTTATAGACTAAATCTTCGTTTTGTGCGATCACTTTTTCCAAGGAACAACGCAACATGGGCTAACAAAAATAATTTTTCTGCGTAGTGTAACTGTGTAATCTGTAGTTCAAAAGTAAGGACGATTTGTATTTACAAAAAGAAAAATGCACAGATTTCATAGAACAGATAGAAGATTTTCCGGTTTACATGAAATTTATTCCGCTATTCTTTATAACCACCACCAAAGGATAGGGGTATAATCGTATTGTCGTAGCGTTTGCAACACCCAAAAGAAAGCGTATATGTATTTTTGATCAACGTGAGCTACGTCTGCTTATCTGCGTAGGGTGCTTTGTGACCGTCTTCTGGTGGAAAAAATGAAAATATTGACTTCAAGTTTAATAGAAACATTGGAAATTTATTCACGCAAATTGACATTGAAAATGGGCCAAATTGGTTCGAGCACACGGCCAGAGTAAAACGTAAAGTGAACACAACTCCTTTTCCATAGGCAAAAATTTTTAGGCTTTTGCTTATTACTTAGAAATTGTGAGAGGTAGGGGAATGAAATTAACGGAAAACTCGACTATTTATGTGGAAAAATTGGGAAAAATCGTTCGGGTCCACACAAAGTTAAAAGTGATTAAATATTTTATCAATCGCCCATGGCACTTGTAAGAAATTTCAGCAAAAGTGCCGTTCACAGAGATGCGTTTCGAATAGCGGATGTAGTCATAAGCGCCATGTGCCGTCTTATTCACCTCATCCGATTTGCCCCATATTTACGAAGCGGACTGATCGTAGTTTCTGGGACGAGGAGAGTGCCTTAAGCTCTCGTTTGCAAGTTCCTCTTCGAAATCTTCTTTCCTCGGGAGCCTTATAAGGAGCAAGGTGCAAGGTGCCAGGTGCAAGGATGTTTACGAGACATTCACTTGCTCCCTTCGACGGGACATTAGTAGCAAACGCAAAATGATTGCTACACACACATGAAATTGTCATCAAAAAAAAAAGAGTAAATTTTAGATCATTTTAACCAAATCGTCGAATGAGTTAAAGCATTAAAGGTAAGGGGAAGAGGAATCGGAAATAAGGATCTTATTGAGAGCCTAACACTTTTCAAGATTTACTTGAGATGAAATGAAAACATTTTTATTTGTTTTTAAATTCACTTTACAAACTTATTATCTTAAAGATTGGTCTTTAATTAATTTCAAAAGCAGCGAAAAAATATAATAATAAAAAATGTGTTTAACGACAGAGTTTTTATCTGTAATTGAATTTCGCAAACAAAACTAATTTATGTTTGCTTTGGTTTTATTTATTGGTTAACACTTAATACACTTTGTTTTAGCACAATATAATCCCACTCAATCTCTCTCGCTCTCTCTTGTTTCTGGGACATGAGTCAGAGTTAAGGTCGTCATTTATTACATTTTTATTTCATTCTAGCGTCACTTTTATTCCATCATTTCTCAAAAATGTGCTACGATAAGCCTTTAAACATTTGTTCTATATATACATACATATATATACATATGATATGTATAACTATATATGGGTCAATTATATCAGGTTTTCGTTTTTTTTTTTTTTTTCATTTCACTTCCATCGGATTTTAGCTTGGAAATTAATTGATATAAATAAATAAAGTCAACATATAGGCAAACAAACTACTTATGAATTATTCATAAATTGTTGAAATATTGTTTTGTTTAGGTAGAATCATCTCATTGGACTCGGGTGAGTGTGTTTTAATTATAAACAGCTGGTTTATATTGTAAGCTTTATTAACATAATGTCACAACAATTGATATGTCCATTGTTACCGCCACACCGCAAGTGAAGTTCGGGATATACTATACGTTTTCATTGAATTTGCAAAACTCACCCAGAACTATATCTAACAGATTATGTGGATACAGTCGATCAGTGCAAGATTTTGAATTAATTTCTTCATATGTATGCTTGTACTAGTAGCTCATCTATAGAGATCTCGAACTTTGCACAATCATTTTTCTTTACAAGTCTAATAATCCAAATAGTTTGCACATCATTTTTGCAAAACATAGGCTCAACCATGAGCCGGCCATGGTTATATACGTTTACTGCCTTCCCCATTTATATCGGGCGATCATTCACACTTTCATTTGAAGTTGTAAAGTGTAGTGAGAAGCACTAGCATCTAATCAAGAAACTTTATAAGCGTTAAATTGAAAGTTCGCAATCGTTCAGGTCTCGTCCGCGTTTTCCAGCCCCAACAAATTACGGTTATTATAATCGTTCCTTCTTATCTTGCGAACAAATTTAAATCGAAAAATGTATGTAATGTTAGCTTAAAGCGTCACCATGCATGAAGTGAGGAAAATACCATACTTTGACTTTATGTCGAATTGGTCATGCTCTTGTGATCACTTTGTGTAGCGTATTCTTGCGGCAAATTTCAAAAAAAAATCAATAGAATCATCAAGCTAAGCTGAAGAGAATGCTCGGTGAGAATGGTCCTTAAGCTAGATGTATTACCTATTATATAGTATACGTGTTATTCATTCATTCATTTAAGCATTTTCAATTGCATATTACAAGTCCACCCATCACAGTCGTTCTTGAGCTGCAAAACTATTATCGCATATCCTCTTCGAGAAGCATTAATACGCGAAGCCAAATAGAAATCTAATTAATAAGTTTAAGTTTTCATTGCAAGATGAAATAAATCATAGATAGATAGCTAGCTACACCGATATATTTTAATTTATTATTCTATATAAAAAGATTGATTTTTTTTTGCGAGTATTTAATAAAAAAAGAAAAATAAAAGTGAAAAAACAAAAGCGCCTATGAAACGGCAAAAGCTAATCAAAACTTCAAGGCAACGTATTATTAAAATGGTTGCATAAGATTTTGCGACTAAAAAAAAAAACGAAAAAAAAAAATATTTATATATATGTATATATAAAAAAAAATCATTTTCACTCATTTTTTGGTTACTTTGCGAGACAACTTGAAGCGAAGTCCTCCCTTAAACGGAATTGAGTGCAAAGCAACATTTATTTACCTCCAACATCCGCTAAGAATACTTAAATTTAAAAATTAAAAGTCTTTGCATTCGACGAATAAGACACAAGTTGTTGTTGTTATTGCAGCATAGCGAAAAATGATATTGTGATGTATTAACGAAAACCCACTTACCGCCCATAATGAAAATATCCACAAATTTATATGCATTGTGTGCAAAATTTGATTTTTACACTTCTTCTTCTACTTCTTCTTCTTCTTCTAGTTAATATTAAATTTGTTTTTTTTTTGTTGTTTCAATTTTGACAATTGATTAATTAAAAATTAGGGCCATTAATTTTCAGAGAAATCATTTAAAAAATTTCTCCCGTCTTGTTAAGTATAAAGCAAAAAAAAAATAAATAAATAAATAATAATAATAGTAATAGTAATAATGATAATGCGGCGCAAGGTAAATAAATTGTTTTTTTTTTTTGTTTTTGTTTTTAATTTTTCACAAGTTTTCCCCTTAATTTCTTTCTGTTGTTAAAAATATTTTCGTTTATTATCGCTTTTTTCTGCCTTTGTTGTTGTCGTCGTAGAGCTTATACTTATTTTTGTTGTTGTAATTTCTTCTTAAAAAAATTTTTTTGAAAAAACCGTCAAAACTCAATATGTTCGAAAACGATTAAAGAGAAATAATAATAATGAAAAGAAGAAGAAGAATAATAGTGGATTGTTTTTTTTTTGTTCATTCGTTTGGATCGTTATTTGAAAATTGTATCAAAAATTGTTCAAATTCTATTTTATCTATTGCGCACACGTCCGTTACTGTAGCTGGCTCTTTCGCCACTAAATCCAAATAAATAAATAAACGCTGTTGTTGGATTTTTGTAAAACAACACTAAGTTGTTGTGCCTGCCGCGCATGCCAGTTACAGTGCCAGCTAGGTAAGCTACAGCAGCAGAGGCAAATTCGATTTTCATTTGCTCAATGGGGCGATGTCTGTTTCACATGCGGCTCTGCTCTGGAATTTCTTATAAACATCATTTCTATATATATATATATATATATATATATATATATATATATATATGTTTATATACACATATGCAATTCATGGCAGACACACTCACCTATAGTGAGTAATATATCAACGCGTAACGCGATTTCAAAAATGACCAAGAGATCAAAGTATTCGATTAAAGTGCATTTGTTAACATAAATGATAAACTTTTCTATTTCTTTTTTCATTTTCATTAAATATTATTGTGATCGAACGATTGATTGCTCTTGGTGCGACCAAGTAAGTAAGTTGTAAGTAATTAAAATTATAATAATTGTGTTTGTTTTTTTTTCTTTTGATATTTTCTGCTACCGTTCGCGTGTTACTTATTATAAAAGGTATAAGAGATGCGCATACAATTTTCCGGGAAACTACGCTTTCCGTAATCCGATATTTTTACCCTCTGTCTGATGTATTTAGGCAGCTTTGTTAAACGGTACGAGCAAATACGTTATAAGTTGATTGCAGAGAAGCTTAGTTGTTGAGAACACATTGCAATCGATAAATACAAATCATCAGCACAACTCCCGCCTATAAGCGCAATATGCCTTGTACGTAAGATTACCTTCACAACGAATGCGTATTTTAATAAAATAATTAAAAATAAAATAAAGTAAAAAATGTATGTTTTTTTTGAAAATTGGAAAGTCAAAAAATATTAAAATAAATCTTGCGACATAACCTCAAACAAATACTAGAGTTGTATTCGCTTGGGGAAAGCAAACTTGGTGACATAGCCTCAAACAAATACTAGAGTTATATTCGCTTGGGGAAAGCAAACTTGGTGACATAGCCTCCAACAAATAATAGAGTTATTTTCACTTGGGGAAAGGAAACTCTGCAGCATAACCTCAAACAAATAATAGAGTTATTTTCGTTTGGGGAAAGGAAACTTTGCAACCTAACCTCAAATAAATAATAGAATTATGTTTCGCTTGGGCAAAGGAACTTTGCGACATAACCTCAAACAAATAATAGAGTTATTTTCACTTGGGGAAAGGAAACTTTGCAACCTAACCTCAAATAAATAATAGAGTTATTTTCACTTGCGGAAAGGAACTTTGCGGCATAGCCTCAAACAAATAATAGAGTTATATTCGCTTGGGGAAAGGAAACTTTGCGACATAATCTCTTGAATAATAGAGTTATTTTTCACTTGGGGAAAGGAAACTTTACGACATAATCTCTTGAATAATAGAGTTATTTTTCACTTGGGGAAAGGAAACTTTACGACTTAAGCTCAAACAAATAATAGAGTTATTTTTCGTTTAGGGAAAGGGAACTTTTATAATGTATTTAACAATTTTAAACTGTGAATTATCTTATTAACGGGCGAGCGAGATAATTGTGAAAGGCTTCGCCAAACCATTTAGACATTTCTTAAATCATTTAAATATCTGCTAAGATTTTTAAATTAAAATTTTTCGCTTACTATTATTTTTTTTCATAAATCGAGTATAATTAGATGGCCTCAATGGATCAATATCTGCTATAGATTGCACGTAGACAGACAATCGATGGACTACTAAACTAAAACTTGCAGTATATCACCAATATACCACAAGTATGCGCCTATCACATGAAATTATAGCTTCGCTCAATCCAGACACTTTAGAAAGCTTAGCTAGCATTTAGTCGATGGAGCACCACGCATCGGGGGAACCAAAATTTATTGCTACATAAGCATTTAGTCAATCTGAATAGTAAAACGGCAATCCGCCCTCATACGCCTCTACTCGTTGACCTTATATTTTAAGAATAGGACTAAGTCAGTTCAAAGACTAATTTGTGATAAGGAAAAATCAACCTGCGCTACTCATGAATCGTTTTGTATGCAAAGAGTCTAACAAACATTTCTTCTACACTAGATTTCATTCTTTCACCAAGAGTAGATGGATAATCTTGAATACCTTGGCTTCTAGATGTGTTCTTATGTATGTCTTGTTCAATGCGCGGATACTTTTTATGTTTAACCACATCTATTGTCTACAGTACAGTTTATATTCCCATACCGTATCACAGTTAAGAAATTTGTGCTTATGTAGCATGCTTAGCAGTATACTCGCTGGCAATTTTTCAGTCCGTAAGGCATTATCAACTTAAAGCGAACATATTTTCAAGTAAATAGTTTTGCATAATAAAAAATTCGATCTAAGCTGATTATAAATTTTTTTTCTATGCATGACATCAGTTATGATATCGCCACCCACAATACGCTTTTACATTTTACTTTGCATTAAAATGAAATCCATTTTAAAATTTCTATATATGAATTAATCAACTAATTAGAAAAATAACAAGCGTGTAGAGGTGTTCAGAGTGCGTATATATATATATATATATATATATATGTACATATGTTCGTACTAAGCGAGAGATTGCAGATGTATTCATTTTATCGAAAAGTTTGCAACTGCCAGGAAGAAGCTTCAGAGGCCAATCGCTGAAATTCTGAAACGATTTAGCTATGTATGTCTGCCCGTCTTGCAAAAGTCTGGGATAAACATTACCCCAACCGCAAAACTACTGATATCTACTTCAAATTTGACAAAAGAATTGCGAGCTTTCCTAGGCAGGTTGATATTGAAAATGTGCACACTTACAGCAACACATAACGTAATTGAAGAAAGCCTCTGTTTTTAAAAGCAAAGGCAAAAAGAAAAGGGACTTTTACTCATTGCTTCTAAACGGTAAGAGTTGCAACGATAACTATTTCCCTTTATATTCGATAGGTGAATTTACAGTAACTGTACAAAAATGGAAAAAAATAGACCACCCCTACCCAATATTATAGTTTATCAAAATTTAATCTTTAATTCTTTATAAGGCGCAGAGACTAGCCCCAAAAACCCTATAAGGTATATAAATTCTTGCCCAGTTTCAAATATTGAATGCACCTAAGCATGTCCATCTGTCTGTCTGCGCAACTGTGTAATATTTATGGTAATGAAGATATCGCCTACAAACTTGCAAAAGAATTTAGAAGTGACTTGAACTTTTCCAACGTCACGCCTACAACATCCACACGTCTATGTGACGAAAACTTTTATTTTGAAAACAGAAAAAATCGGCCGCACCCACTCCATATTATAGGATAACGGAAATGCATATAAACGATTCGGACGCAGCCGAACATAATTTTTATATGGTATGAAAAAATTCGGCTAAAGCCAAATATAATTTTCTTGTCTATTTTTTTTGTTTTCTTTTTTTGTTAATTATTTGAATATACTTTTACTTTATATCATTTACTTTTTATCCATTTAATGGCGATTGAATGCATAATAGGAGCAATAGTTAGAAGGCATTATATACACACTTATATACGTAAGCGTACTTACATTCGCACGCACCCGCATACGCGTAAAATTTGTAGTATTTTATTTGAAATGATCTGTGAAAAGAAGTTCACAACAACAACAAGAACAAGAACGGCAAAATAAAAAGCAATAAACTTCGAATGACAATAACAAGAAAATTTTACACCACTCAACCCACACTCACATAACATTAGTAATGCAAGCAAGTACTACTTATTGGCTGCACTAAGGTTTGGTCTTCGCAATTGCTTTTCATTTAATTCTTTTTTTTTCGTTTTTTTTTTCTTCTCGCAGTGCAGCCTTGAAATTATGCGCACAATTGCTCAGTCAGTATTAGGAGCGTAGCAGCAGCGCCCCAACTACCGATCTCGAATGTATTTGGCGCCAATTCAAAACGACATTAACTAAACTAATATGTGATATGCATAAAATCGTAAAAGTATTAACATTTACATGCATCGATATATGCTGACTGAGAGGACTGCACTCAAATATTCTAAGTCAGGAAACATGAAAGCGATTTTTGGAATGATTTTTTCTTTTTCATTATAAATTGAAATGAATTTAAAATGGATTTATAGCGAAAAGGAAAAAACCAGAAAAGCTAATCAATCTTTGCCTTTTGTTTAATTACATGAGAATTTTTCATTTATCAAGTTAAACGATAGCGTTATATAAGTGAAGAATGCAATTTTAAAATACTTGTTTCGCGATACAGTAAAGCACCTACCATAGCATAGTAGCATTGGGGCGGAAAAGTCGCAATAAATAAAAACTGGGAAAATTATATTTAGCTTCCATCTAGCCACGGATACGAAACACCACAAGTGTTGTTTCCTATGCAAAAAACAGAAAGAGTGTAGTTGTTGCCTATGCAAAAAACAGAAAGAGTGTATCAACAGATCACACAGATCTATAGACTTCAGTAGAAGATGTTGTAAATATTTCGGTGACTCGGTGATTCCAATGCTGCAATAATGGCCTTGCCCTCGTCGTTGGGACGCCAATACTTACTAAAAAATCAATCCTTTGATTGTCTTCAATTCCCCAAACCGCCAGGCCCCACGTACTAGCTATGTAAAGAGGAATCAGGAATCTTTTTATAGAAAGTACGCGATCAGTGCAGCGCTGCATAGCAAGTACGTGGCCTATCAAGGCAAAAAAATGGCAATCGGACGGATCTCGTAACATAACCAACCAACTACAATGTTTTCCCTAAAAATGTCCCATGTGGGACATTTAGCTCTAAAGTGAACTTGTTTAGTTCGCTGTAATACAATAATCCTTGTTAGTATTGTGTTGAAGGATACAAGGCAGACGGGAGGGTGGTCTAGACGCAGCAATTAATTATCTATTTTATGAAGTCGTACGAAGATATATGCATAAATTATATAGATCCTTGTATCCAAGGTGTCCTTAATTATTTAATGAAAGTAAAACTAATTTATATAATTTTTTTTATTTATTTCTTCTTTCTAATTATTTTAATTATTTTAATTGTTAGATTTTTATTTTTCTCAATTACGAACTCATTAGAAACTAATTCTCAATAATATTTATTAAAATTATAATCAATATTAATTGATACGGACAGATATACACATTTCATCATATGCATAACTTGGAATTGATGATAATTGCTTTCTAAGATGATGTTAACGATTAACGATTAATTGGCAGAGCAATTTAGTATAAAGCATTACTTGCAAAACAAAAAATACTAAAGAATGCAATTTTGGAAAGAGATGAGAAACGCCACATTTAGAATATATCGAAGCTCTTGGCACTTTTCGCCTACATCAGGCACTGAAAAGTCCTCATAGTATTTAGGAGCGTAATATTTTGAACCCATATTCTGTGATGTGCGTCGGTCCATTTATGGTAAAAACAAACTAAAAAAGAAAGTGGAAAGTGGAAAGGTCGTTCGCTACATGTATTCTTAGTTGGCGTCAACATTGATATTGAATGAATGAATATTGTCAATATCAAAATGAAAAAGAAGAACAACAATGCGAAAAATCGCAATCTACTTTTATCAATATACCTTCAGTATATAGAAAACTTAGCCCGAATATTTATTAGAGAAAATTTTATTTCTTTTTTTTTCACTCAGGGGATATGCCGTATAGGCATATAAATATGGTGATGAAAGACAGTTAGCATGCGGTAATTAATGCTCAATTTGTGAGTGGTACGCCTTCGCTTGAAAATTTGAGAGTCCTTGACCTCTGACGACAATCACGAAAAAGGAAATTTAAATGCTGCGCATCCGAGGTTTTCTTCCATTCTCTTTTCATTTCATATATACTCTATTTACACAAGATTGTTTGAATTGAGTATTTTTTGATGTTTTTATATCCTACACCACTTCTGCTATAAGTTATACTAAGTTTGTACGAATGTGTGCGACACCAAAAAAGACTTGAGATGCACCCACTTTTGAATAGCGATGAATCAGTTTCACAATCTGATTCTGAATCGATTTAAGCTGGTCTGTCCGTCTTGTTCTCTTTTGTTCAACAGACAGGCCGCAATTTTTGAGATATTTTCATCATCCTTGATATACATACGTCTTTTGGCCAAAAGACGAGAGTTATTGAAAACAGTTTGGATTGTCCCGTTTTTTCGCCCATTAACCATATAACTCCTTCTTTTGAAAAGTCATTATATGAATAATTATAGAGTGGTGATGAGCTGCGATTCTAGTGCTCTTACTTGTTTTTTGTTAGTTGTGGTCAAAAGTTCATTTCAATTTATTATACGCGGTTTTATTTAGTTTTGATGACTTATAGTCGAAACTAAAGTTTTTAATATGCAAAACATGATTTCGTGATATTATTCTATCCTTGCAAACTCCTATTTCATCACTTCTCATCGCATTCAATAAAAAATTTCCCTTAAATTTAATTAATAAATAAACCCTTGATGTGAACTTTTACATGTGTAAAGGAATAAAGGACTTAATAATATTCTTAAAGCTTCATATTGGAAAAATAATAGGATGCGAAGCGCTTTCCGTTATTGAAAAAATCTTCAACATTCACCTGATGTGTGCAAAAAAAAAAAAAAAATTCGCATTATTATTAACTAAAAGCAAAAAAGAAAAACACAAAATAAATTAATATATTTATGTACAATTTATTCGCGGTTTACAATGTATATTTGTGCACAGGTATGAACGCTCGCACGTACAGGCGTATATATTTAGTACTCTTTTCACACGATAGATACGAGTTCCCAAACAACTCGTGTAAAAAAAGATATCGGCTAAATGGAAAAATATTGCCAGACCGAAAAAAAATAAAATAAACAATAGTTAAACCAGTAACAAAACTATATTCGATCGTGCCCGGATCTTTTATACCGATCACTGTTATCCTAAACAAGACTAGAAAAGTAAAAGAACTAAGTTTTCATCATTTTTCTTATTTTCACAATAAAAGCTTTTGTCGCATACATGCGTGGGCGCTGTAGACGTGTTCTTTCAAACTCTTTCGCAAATTTGTAAACGATATCTTCATTTTTGCGAACGGGAGAACGTTTGACACAGATACTATACAGTTGGGCACACGGACGGATGGACATGCTTGAATCAATTTAGAATATACTTTATGCGGCCTCTGATGCTTCCTTCTGGGCGTTGCAAACGTCCGTCATCCTTCGGTGATGGATATAAAAAATTCTTGTTAGAATTCACTCAAGAACTTATTTCGTGCTAACACATTTTAATTCATTAAAATCAAAATATTATAAACAAGTAAGAACATTATAGTCGGACAAGGCCAACCATTAAATACCCTACAACACATTGTCTAACGCAATTCTTGTTTTTATTCTAGAACACAAAAATTATGTGTTGTTTCTATATAAAGGCAAATTCTTCAAATGCGTATTTATGGGGGAACGGACCTAAACGCAACCTAGGACAAGACTCAAAAATAGGCGTAGATGGTCCAAATTTTGGATGGGTCTACATTAAACCCTTTCGCGTGTTACCTACTATCGCACTGATTTAATACACCCTGTACCACAAGTGGTGTAGGGTATAAAAATAAATTGTACTTTGAAAAAGCAAACTATTATTATTATTATTATTATTGTAAATTTAGCCAGAGAATAAATTCTAAGACTAAAGTCTTAAAGCACTAATATCTAAGACTTTCGGCTTTATTTTTCTTATTATTATTATTATTATTTTTATTAAAAACTCTAACGCACTTGAGATTTAAACCCACGACCATTGAATTGCTAGTCGAGACTCTTGTCTACTCGGCCACTCAGGCGG
This sequence comes from Glossina morsitans morsitans, assembly GCA_001077435.1. Lineage (NCBI taxonomy): Eukaryota > Metazoa > Arthropoda > Insecta > Diptera > Glossinidae > Glossina > Glossina morsitans. The sequence continues at coordinate 132,612 of CCAG010009360.1, read as the reverse complement.
ATAAAAAAAAAAACCAAACTAAATTGCTAAAAAAATACATTACGTCTTTATTCCATGCATCATTTTGGAAAATCCCACTCATATATGGGAGGTAATCGACATAATCTAACTGAATTGTGAAAAATATAACGCGAACTTACAATTCATATTTGTGGGGAATGAGAATGAAAAAATTCCTAAAAACATCAAAAAAATATTTATTAGGAAATTTCATTAAAAAAATTTATAAAATATTGAAAGTCGTGTTAAAACAAAACAATTCGTGTAAAAAGAGAATTAAATGTATATAAGTGTATAATAAACCGTAACTAATACTAATAAAATGCAACAACAATTGTTACAAATAAATAAAGCAAAAATATTTTGATTGTTCGAACGAAAAGTATTGTGAAAAGAGAAGAAAAAATAACAATCAAAAAAGCAATAAAAGAAATAAATAAAAATGCTATTTTTTCGTTCGCTTTGGAAAATTATCTTCAAACAATAAATAAATTCCAAGCATATCTTAGGTTATAAACCAAAAAGAATTATAAAATCATGAAAGCAATATGTATATAAATTGGATTCCTGAGACACAAATTTAAAATGCGATTGATACCTCAAACGTCATGGGTATGTACGTAGTAACCCCCTTTCATGGGGATATGAATCGTAGAAGTTTACGGGCGTTTATTGCAATACTTAAACTCGAGTGTAAGCGGTTCTATTACATAATCATCAAACTTCCCTACATTTGACAAATGTGAATCGAGGAATGCCACGCAGACTTTTTTCATAATGTCAAGGATATATATATATGCAGTAAGCAAGGCATGTAATCATAAGTCGAAAGCGCAAAAGTGTAGTGTACTTACACTGAGTAGTCATGCAAGAGCATAGATCATTAGATCAGCTTATAAGTAATTTTTCGAAGATCAAGAACCAGAGCAATTATCACCAAATAGTGTGAAATAATTGAAGAAAAAGAGTTGAATGCAAAACATGATCCGATTTCTATATGTGAATCTCTTTTGAAAGGCGACAATCTTTATCCATTTTAAAAGCCGCTGATCATGTATTTATTAAATGTCTCTAGGGCTTTGAATAGAGTATGCATCCCACGATATCAACTCAAAATTTGTTTCACTTAGAACTGAATGACTCCTGCTCGCGAAATCGAATGCATGTTGCCGCTCCATCGAATTGAGACGCTGTCTAACTAATACCTTTGCGTTTTTATAGATCGTTTGTCCTCACTCATACAAAAAAGTATACGACATATCCTTTGACTAAAATTATGAGATTTTTGCATTTGTTCATAAGGAGGATGAAACAGGAAGATGCAGTAAATTGTATAATACACTCGTGTATGGTTCCTTACAAGCGATTTTTATCGATCAACTTGCCTTTTGAAAATATTTCTTTACGTTAATTTATTTGAAAAGAAAGAAATGATAAAACAAAATTAAAAAAGAGAAGAAAAAATTACATAAACAACTTACAATTATCATATAATCATAATGTAATGTAAAGATTTACTCTCAACATTGTGTTAATATGTAAAGTGCAACATACTAAGCATGAAATGAATGTGTGACGACCTTGTGCTAACTAAACAAATCGCAATGCGTATGAGCAGCACAACATTATGGATAAGATGATGCCTTGGTAATTGTTCAAAGATTTTCCCAACTAATTGTTCGCGGAAAAATTGTTTTTCTCATGCTCACATAATTAAATTTAACATAAACTTAACTTTGGTTCAAAGTATTCAACCGCTTTACCCGCGCCCTCTCACATCCTCGCACGTCTCTAAATGAATTCAATAAAGTTAAATGAATGCGACTTTCGTGCTTAACCGATTAACAATATAAAATGAATTTTATGAAACAAACAATCATATTTATATCTATATATATATATAAATGTGCTGACATGTTGGTTCACTGTAGTTTACAAAGGTTACAAATAAATATGCATAACATATGATAATTATTACACCGTATAAAAAATATTTTCTTCTTCCTTTTTTCTTTTTTTTCTTTTTTTTTTTTGTGTCTAAAACAAAACATTGTATAATATTTAAAGAAATTTGTTGACAACCGGCCGCTTTTATAAGCAACCGGCGTTGCTTTACATTAAATCACAAGCAACGAACCATTTCTTAATGCATATACTTTTCTTTCTCCCTCCTTTCTTTTCCCCCTTATCATATCTTGAACGAAAGCCGGGGTGAATGACATGACCTGCGCAAAAATGCTCCGCGTTATCCATAACAGGGCTCCAATTCAAATTTAAATCTCAAGTGTTTTCGATAAACATTTTCTAAATACTTATTAATGCATATCGCTCATTGGTAACTTTCCACATTTAATTCAAATATTTATAGCGAAAATCGAATTAATTTTAAAAACTGAATATTTAGCGAAGAAAAAATATAATTTCAATCAAATAAATAAAGTTTTATGCAAGTTCTGAGATGTTTGGGACGAACACTTCGCGCAAAAAGAGTTTTGAATTTGATTTGAATGGAATTTGCGTTCATTATTGGCTAGTATTTAATCTTTAATCTATTCAAACTTCGACAGTGCTTGATAAAATGGTTAGTTTCATTGGCTATCAGTGATTCGCGATGATCGCGCAGTTCTCAGTTGCTTCGCATAACACTTCTTAACTGTTGCAAAATATTCGCTTTTGATCATCAATTTGATCAAACTTTTGCTTTAAGAAATTGCCATATAAAGAAGGCCCCAAATTTCGTCCTTAACTGACCTTTAATAAATTCAATGCGCTCCTGATGTTAAATTTTGAATAGGTACATAAATAACTCAAAAAAAAGGACAGTTGAACGTGTAATACGTGAAGCATTTGTTAAACATAGGTATATTCACACAATCATATTATAACGTGAATTCATGTGGGCCAATAGGAAATGTGTCAACAACAAAAACAATCATTAAAGCATAGAGTGATAAAAATTTGTAGTACAATACATAAAACTAGCTATGTTAAGGAAAATAAGCAATATGAGTAATAAATACATCAAACTCTGGACTGATATAATTTAAATTTCTCTTGCAACACATGTTTATGAAATCATAAATTGAATTGTTTGACGTTTTCTTTTACTAGCCGGAAGTTCGATCACTCAAAAGTTAAAAGTAGCCAGCTGTCGCCTCATAGTTGCATTAAACGAAACGTAATTTTAGTTAATTCACAATTTAGTTGTGTTTACTATACACCAAGTCTCTTCGCATCAAATTAAGTTTTGATTTCTTTCTTACACCATTCATCTCAAAATGTACTCGTCCGTAAAATGTATATATATGTTAAATAAGAGGTAAATATATAATAGAAATTTGACTACAGTACCCGAAGAATGACGGCGCCAATAAATAGCATAATTATTAAAAACACTCAATGTGTAATTAAATAAATTACAACTCAAAATGGGTTGTCTCTGCGTTCTTTCAAAAAGAAGAATAACTTTTCATCGAAACATTCAGTCTCCCACCTAAAATGAAGATGAAGTATATGTAAAAATATATATGGATAAAATTGTAGCTTCTTTCGTTTTACTCTTCTCGCGTTTTGTTTCGTATTCAAAACATTTAGGATGCAAAAAGTATTTCGTAAGAAAAGTCGGAAATCTATAGTTTTCGTAAGTTTTTTTCCTACCTTCTCACCTTGAACTTGAAATTTCACGAAAAAGTTTTCTGATCATACTGGTCAGTCTCGTTTAGTTTGCACTAAAATCGCGGCCAGAGTTACCAATATACCCATACAGCGAAAGTTTTCATGTTAAAATACATGGTTGATAACAGAAAAAATATATCGTTATTGTCTTCGATAGTTTACTAGAGCTATCGTAAGCTCGCAGTTTATTATTGTCTTTACTTTTAATAACATGTTTGAATATTTCTTGCAAGTAAATCAATATTCATCATAAGTGTTTGTTTGTGTGCGCATTCTGCTTAAGGAAAATTGCAATCAATTCGAGAGATATTGCCAAAAGAATAATAAGAAAAGTATTTGGAAACGCTTTTATTTTTGAGATGAGCGCTGGGAAACATTTAAGTAAAGGTATGTGAAATGATTCCAATCGAAAATTTTCTAATATGTCTCACAACCGGTTTTCACAGCCCGCATGAATTTACAAAGAAAAGTGTAAAATTAAACCGGAATGTACAGAAAATTAGTCATAACCATTGAATACATTTTCCAAAAATAACTAGGTGTGTAAGATTTTGGTGTAAGGAATTAAACGGCGGCATTGTGTTGCGTCTGTATTCCATGCTTCTTTTATTTTATTTTTTTCTTTTGACCTTAAGTGCAAGAGGCAGAGAGTGGGCTGCCATTACTTAACTAAGGTGATTATCATTTTGTCTGTGATGTATGGTTAAAGGTAACAGAGCTTGTCAAACTTATTGCAGAACAAAATTTCGCAGAACTTATTATCAGGAATCATTAAGGCAATAAAAAATTTTTGTAACAAAAGAAAATTATATACACAAACGTACGCGTTTTATATGTGTATAATGTATGTAGTAAAGGTGCAATAATGCAAGCAAAATTGATATTTCTTTAAAAAATCCTATGCCGCGTAACTAGTAACAATGACGTGAAATTTTGTACCACTTTTCCTTTACTTCCTTCAAACTTTTTGTTGGCATGTTTAAACGTAATTATGCTTGGTGTAGCTTAGTTTATTTTCAAGGGAAGGCAAAGCCTCTTCTTATTTATTTAGTTAAGTATAACTATGATTACATTCCTAAATGATTTTTGTTCGGAAAATTTTCAACTGAGCTTATATACTGAGGTAAAATAACTTTCTACTTTCCTTTTTAAATAGAATGTCAGTGTGCTTATCATACTTGAAATAATTAAAGCCTTCCATCACCATCTTAATCATTTATCAGCATAGATAAAGCGTTTTAAGTCGTTACAATCTATGCTCGAATAAATAATTCCCGAACATCTCCACATCTCGCAGTAGGAGACGATGCAACAGAAACGTTAGAAATAAGTCAACAACCACTGCCTGTACTATTATTCTTCTGTTGTCACCATTATGAAATTTGATTAGACTATTTTCCACCCTTGTATTAAAGGTTTATTGCGGTCCACCTATAACTAATGGTTAGAATTTCGGTTAAATTCGCATACTCGATCACGTATTCATTTCAGTTGAATTGTAACGCACCGTTTTAAAACCGGTTTCTATAACTATCCAAATATTCTAATTGTGTTACTCTTTGACCAAACTAGAATAGAACGTCCCGACAAGTTTAAAAAAGCTTAAGCCCTTAAGTGGGCATATATTTTGAAAAATTATTATTTATGTGCTTGTTTCAGGTTCTACAATACCAGAATTACCCGATGATGGCATGCTGCGTTTGTATTCAATGCGTTTCTGCCCCTATTCTCATCGCGTTCATTTAGTGTTAGACGCTAAAAAGATACCATATCACGCCATTTTTATTGATGTGAGCGATAAGCCAGAATGGTTAACCGATTTAAATCCTCTGGGCAAAGTGCCGGCTCTACAATTGGTTAAGGAAACTGGTCAACCTGCTTTAGTTGAATCATTGATTATATCCGAATATTTGGATGAAAAATACCCGGAAAATCGTTTATTTCCTAAAGATCCTTTAAAGAAAGCCCAAGATAAAATTCTAATAGAACGTTTTAATCCCGTAATTGGGGCAATGTATAAGATGTTTGTTAGTCCCGAAGTTGTTCCCGGAGCTATAACTAATTTATCCACTGGCTTGGATATATTCGAGGATGAACTTCAAAAACGTGGCAGCGCCTACTTTGGCGGCGATAAGCCTGGCATGTTGGATTACATGATTTGGCCTTGGTGTGAACGTTCGGAAATGTTGAAATGTTTACTGGGTAATAAATACGAAATGGATAAAGAGCGCTTTAATAATTTGGTAAGCAGAAAGCATTTTATATGTACTGTATGAATACTTAACAGAGCTCATGCGTTTTTAGTTAAAATGGCGAGATTTAATGATTGAGGACGAAGCAGTTAAATGCTTCTATTTGGATGGCGAAACGCATGCCAAATTTATGAAGACACGTCGCGAAGGCAACCCAAACTACAATATGCTTGTGTAAGCTATATTTAAATACATATATATATATATATACACACATGTAACTCGAATTATATAAAAGACAACGGCTTGCATAAAATTAACCCACACCATAAAATATTCAACAAATAAATATAAGAAATTCTAATTACGAGTTTTTACTTTCCTTTTTTTCGAAATAATATTTTTTACAGAAATCCCAGCAAACGCCAACGTACATGCTAAGAAAACAAAAAAAGTAAGAATACGAAAAAAAAAAACATGCCAAATAGTCCTATTTTTATCAGCCCAGCAGCATTTAACGTAATCTCGTTTAGATTTCAAATTTAACTGTTGTACACTTTATGTTTGACTTTGGACCCTATTCCTTTTTTTTTATATTTATATATATATATACATATATATACATATACATACATGAATATATATATATGTACATATACATATTATAATTATATGTACCGTTTTTTATAACATTTTACTAATATTTCATTTATAAATCTGAATAAAAAATATAATAAATCTTTTTCAAATAAATCAATGACGAGTACGTACACCGCCTTAAACTATAAGAAAAAAGAAATTATAATTATTATACTTTTGAGGAAAAGAAGACACACGCTTTTATTTACATTAAATGTTTTTTTTTTTTACCTTTTCTGATTAAAATCAATGTATGTAACTGAGTTAGCATATGTATTAAATAGAATTTGCTTACACGACATTTAAAATCCTAAGATATTTAAAGGAGGACGCACTTTTTATGAATTATTATTAATTATTATAAATATGTCAGTAGATTTGTTGCATATAGATGTTTAAGTCTAAAGATTATGGAGCTTTTGTTTTCTTACAAAAGAGGACAATAATTTTAAAATTCGTTAAACGATTTTCATATTTTTTGTTTGCTTTCTTCTGCAATTCCGTTTTTGATTAGAATTTTTTCAATTCTTCTGAAAGTAATCTTAACGATGTACGTCATCACATCAAGCAGGCGATAATGTAGAACGTAAATAATCTGTAAGTAAAAAAGTCACACTAAAATCGTTACTTCATAAATAAATAACCAGCGTGGTGGTTAATAATGCGGGTTTCTTTTTTTTTGATATTTTATTCTCTAGATCAACTTTCAAAAGGAGAAAAGCCAAATGGACAACATTTACAAAAACTAGTTAATTATTTTACTTCGAAGAAAACGTTATTACAGTTGGCAAAGAAAAATGTACCTTGAATTACATGTTTTTTTAAAGTAGATAACGCCTGGCTACTCTGGATGAATTGCGGACGCTATATGAAACTACTAACAATGAGAGAGTCCATAAATAAAGTGAAGAAGGAAACACTAATACACATTTTTAAACCAAACAAACACTAACATAAATACTGGTTTTCGCGGTCTGCAACACAAACACTTCCTGGACTGAATAATAAGGGAAGCGGACCAAAGAGGTAGATTACTGTGAATGGTATAATGCTTAATAGACAGCCTTTTCATGTTATGTGGAAGATACGTAAATTCGTATCTGGCGGCGAACATTATTTTAAATCTCCTTGTTTTTTCTCTGATTATAAAATTCATATTATTAACCACCACAACGAAAAAATGTGAAGTATTTACGCTACCATTAGAAGGTGGTGGTGACGACGATGAGCACAAGACAGAAGTACTTGACAGGTTTAAATTTGTATTCAAGATGCTGTTGCTGGCGTTACGCATTTGTGTTCGTTGTTGTTGGCGACTGCTACTCAGTTTCTTGAGGTTATTGTTCATCGTTGCGGTTGTTATTGTTGCTGCCGTTGTTGTTGTAGTTGTTGTTGTTGTTATCGCTGCGCCTGAAGTAGATGACGAGTTACCGTTTATTCTGTAGAATAGTGAAATTGTTTACTATATTTGGCTCATATATTATCTTATACGTGTAACTTACAGCTTTTGTTCTTTATCCTTTTTACTGTTAAATATGGCCAGTTCGATTTCTGTATGTTGGCAATTCATGTGACGGACCCATTCGGCTGCAGTTTCAAAGGGACTAAAATGAATTTTCTTTTTCGCTTTCATTACATTCTACGATAGGCAACAATATCGAGGAACTTACGTGTTGCATAAATCGCATTGCAAGCTGACATGATCGACATTATTTTCTTGCTGCTAAACATTGTAAAGAAATTCAGTAACAAAAATATATTTGAACTAATACATAAATTTTTGGCTTTATACATCATCCTACCGATATTCTGCGACGCTTCTTTGGCACATAGGACTTTGTATCGTTATTGGAAAGGGGCTGTTGACTGCTTGAGCCGACAAATCCCGAAGAGCAGGATGTGGCCGTGTGTGTATCCAAATGTCTCGTCAGGCTCGACTTGTCGTCGTATGTTTTATTGCATATGTCACATGTTAGATAGCGTTCATAATTATTGGAAAGAGGTTGTGATTGTGGCGGCGGTGCCGGCGGCGGCGGTAAAAGAGATCGATTGTCCTCTTCGTTAGTGCTATGAGAGCAGGAATTGGAAGCCTCCGTTTTAATGGTATTCAATTTAAAATCTAAAGCTTTTTGCTGCAATAGAGATGATGTTACTTGACTGACATTGCTCGCATTAGATGTTGCCAACCAATCTGTGGGTTCTTGCTTGATGGCTACAAAGGTGCCTGCACTGCCTAGAGGTGATGTTGTGCGTGATGTATCCTTGGGATTTGGATAATTTTTATAATTTTCTGTTAAAGAGTAATCATGTAGATTTTCAGAACGTTCTGATGTTATGCTGGATCTTCGCAGTTCTTCTGTTATATATTCTCTATTGCTATCATCGCGTTCATGATAAGGTCTTGATATATGGTCTAAGTAATTTCCGGAACAATTCATTACCGATGGCTCATCACTTTGACTACGCTCCCGCCTTAGAAGCATAGGTTGCTGTTGTTGCGTTAGCTGATTTGGTACTGGAGCATTTTCTGTTGCTAAGGAGCAATTGCTACAACCAATTTCGTTGCATATGGAAGAACTTTCCTGTAATAAAGGTGCTGTTGCCATTGGTTCCGTAGGAAAACAACATTTGTCTTCAGGATCAATGGCAACTTCTTTGTTAACTGTAATACCACCACCTCCAGGTCCAATATTACTCGAAGGCTTTGCACCACCTGTTGAAGACGTTAACAAACCTAAAGGCTTTGGAGACTTGATGATAACTGGACTATCTTTAGGCATTACTGATGCACCTAAGCCACGCAAATGCTGTTGCTGTTGTTGTTCTACCAAATAGCGCACGGAAGTGGTGCCTCCATTTAAAGGTAATCTCGACTGGCCGTTGTTATATGGTGCACTACAATTAATGGATGATTGGTCTGAACGAGGCATACCTGATGAGCCCGTCGACGCATTGCGACATAAGCCTCGGATCTTCAAAATTTCTCCTCCTCTCAATACTTCATTTAAAATATCATTGGAAACAGTGGCTTCGCCGACATACATATACTGTACTAAAATTTGTATAGCCCTGTGGCTCAGCTCTGGTGGCAGCACAATATAAAACACACCATTATTAGCTATAGGCGAGGTTTCAAATATTGTGGAAAAAAACTAAAATTCCAATAGAACTATTAGTCAAAAAGTCTACGCGAACAGGATCGCACTTACTTGACTGCAAGAACTTAAGATAAATTTATGGGCTGATATGCCCACCGTTGGTATGCTAGTATTATTATTAGATGATGATCCGTTGTTACTGGAATTGCTGGAACTGTATAAAACCACATCAGCATATTTTTCGTTTCTACGCAAAGCATATTGTAAATATCTTAATAGAAACAGCGAATATATTATAAATATTTACTTGTATAAAGTGGCTACTGAGGAATTTAAATATGAATGATGAGAATCCCATTTAAGATGATAGCTTTCAGCTGTCATTGTTCAAAACATTTATGTATTTTATTATCCTGCAACAAAATGGAAGATATAACAATGTATAAAAGCATCTCTTCGATCTTAAATTTACTGCGATTGTATTAAAGTTGGCAATGCCTTTGTTTATATTCTCGTTTAGAACTAATTCGAAAGAAATAAATACAAAAATTTTCGTTAAATCACTTCTTCCAATCCATACAGCGTAACGGAGCCGCCATTTTTAAGTGTGGTGTTATTCTTGCTTTTTCGATTTTAGTTCGGTCCGGTTCAAAGAAAAAGATATAAATTTAAAAAGAAAAGGATAATGAAATTTGCTAAAAATTTTTCTTTCCAAAAATAACTGCCTTCAGTTCTTAAAATAATGCTTTTTAAAAAATTGCTTTTAATTAATAATACACATCAGGAAGTCTTAAATAGACCGGCATGTTATTAAACCCATCAAAAACATATTCGACGCAATTGAATCGTATCCTCGTTACAGGCGTGCCCCATTAAAAATTATTTTATATATATTATTAATGTACAAAATTTGCCATCAGAAATCACTGAATAATCGGATTGGCCAATTTTCGATCAAAAATATAAAAGCAAAAATTTAAAATTTTTAATGGTTCATGATTTGCTCCATGATAGTAATTTAACATAAAAATTGACCAATTTCCAATTTTCTCACTAAATTATAAACATTTTTAGTGAAAGCAAACGCTTGCATGTTTTATTTTATTAAGTTCAGCAGTCTTTTCGGCAAATCTCAAAGCGAAAAATCTCGCAACGGTCAAATTCAAAAAACGACCGCTATGTTTAATGTGACTTAATGGTTTTTCTAAAATAATAATAAAGCAGACGTAGTAGTCGGGCAAGGTCGACCATTAAATATCCTACACCACATTGTCTCACACAACTCTTATTTTTGTATGAAATTACTATTACGGGTCCATATTCGTCACCACATATTAAAACTTTGGCTTTTCTGTTTTACAAGGGTTCAGTTTTCGTAAAACTTCTTACTAGGGTAGGATCCAAAAGATAGGCAGAGAAGGTCCAAATTTGGTATATTTAATTTTTTTATGTTAAATTACTATTATGATATAATTTTCGTCATGAAGCATTGAAAATTATACCTTCTTGTCGCGTGAACTTCAGTTTTCGATATATGAGAGGGGGTTCAAAAATTTTCCCAGCCGGTCAAAAGTTTCCATATCAACTTAGAATGTCGAAATATTACTACTTAGCCACTTTTGCCGATAAATTTTGAAAATTGTAATTTATTTTCTATATAACGATTTTTCATAATGGGGCGCAACATGAAGAGTGGCCGAAAAAGTGGACCGTTCCGAACCATTTCCAATAGTGTTCGTCCTCGGGGCAAAACACGTCACTGTACCAAATTTCATCAAAATATCTCAAGAATTGCGACCTACGCCTTAAACAAAAATTTAAATGGACAGCCATAAGACGGACAGACAGACTTAAATCAATTCAGATTAGGATTCTGAATCGATGAACATAATAAAAAGTGGGTCTATCTTAAGCTCTTCTGCGTGTTAGATACATCCGCATTAGCTCAATATACACTGTACCACAACTGGTATTTGGTATAAAAAAATTAATTCTATCCGCAAATTCTTCATTTTATATCATCGTGATAATCTGGCAGCTTGTTAAGTTTGTTTTTATATGCCAAAACTAATACATTTTCATGTGCCATTAGCGGAATTTCACAACGTTGTATGTAAAATCATTTGAGTGAAGGAAATACTGTTTTTTTGCAATAAAATAATTCACGATGAGTAACGACTTCGACAGCAAATTAATAAATTTGATTAAAGCGAATCGAATTTTATATACGAAGGAATTACGCAGCAATCCTTATGCAGGAGAAAGAAAGAAGTTGGAACTATGGCGTCATATAGCAACTTCCCTGGGATGTGAAAGTAAGTTTTTATATTTGCCGAACAAGTGTTTTGTATAAAAAGTAACCGTTTTATGTTTAAAATTGGTACTTAGCCAAGTACTGCATATTAAGATGGAAATATCTGCAAGCAAAAAATCAACAACAGAAACAAAAACTCGGTAAACAGACCGGTGTAAGGAGTTTTTTGCAGAAATCCCATAGATACAAAGTAAGGTAGGTTATCTAAATCGAGGTCTGATAAATAATATATTGACGTGGTAGTTTTAAAATTTCTAAACAAAAAGAAAGGAAGATCCGTTCAAAAACAAAGAGCGGCAAATATTTCCTATGGACGACGAACAGCAAGTAATTGAAAGCATTTGTGACGATGATGAGCTTCAAGAAACTATGGATGAACAATCTATTAGTCAATCGAATTCTGGTCCTCTTACTAATAATCAGCATAATGCTACTTTGAAACGAATAGAGGCTTTGCTAGAGGGTCTTGGAATAGAAAATCGACAAAAAGCTGAAAATCATATTATCGCGTATCTCTGTAAATGCCAACTGAAAACCTTAAATAACGAAGAAATTAGTGATATATATATATAATGACGATTATAAGCGCGTTAAGGATGTTTTTTTTTTTGCGCTCAAGCGTTCGTGATTAAGACAAACACCACTTGTTCACATAACGCGCACAGTATGCATGCAGTAATATAATGATTTGTTTACTTCCTGTTTTAATCGAATGTAGCGAAATTGTTATTGATTTTTTGAGTTTACTGCTGCGAGAAGTTTGAAGAAGTCGATAGATTGACTGGCTAGCGATGCGATTATCAAGCGAGAGACAACAGAGAAAAAACAGAGGCACGCACAACTCCGTCCTGAAGTGATTTGTATATATGCATGTGTTGCTCACACTTTAAACGCGCCACATAGAGTACCCATTCAAATCAAACGAACTTACTCAACTACATAAAAAGCGACAGCACAAGTACGAGACATTAACACAAATTTATCGATTGATTTAAAAAACAAAATCAATAATTGTTTGAAAAAAAGAAAACCACCAAATATAACTAACTATTAGCATAATATTGTATATGCGATTTATCACTGCAACATGAAATCTTTTGTAATGTGCTTGTGAGATTTTTTATAAATTTTATTTTTTTCTTTTATATTGCGCCAGTTTTTTTTTTTTTTAATTTTTAACTTTAAATCTTTTTAACTTTTTATTTAATTTTTCTTTTGATTATACCAAGCCATTCATTACCTTTGAATTTTATGTATCACTGCAATTTCTCTTTTTACACCTTTAACAAAATATATTTATGATTAATACTTTTTTTTTGTGGGAATATTCTGTCTGTTATGTTTTCGTTGTAGTGTTTAGTTCGATAGTTTATGTGAAAATGTTTGAGAGTTAGAATTGTCTCGCTCCTTTGGGTTTGTTGTTTTAATACAAGAATAACAACAATTTCCAAATTTTCTCTCCCTCTATTAACTATGTTTATATACTCTCTCAATTTGCTTTACAAATTCTATGTTTGCGCTCTTGCAACAGAACATTTTCTATTACCGTTTTCTCTTTGTTTCTCTTGCAATGTTATCTTTTCACTACTTGCAGAGTATATTAACTTATATTAAAATACTTACTTTCTATAACCACCACAAGCGTGTATAAGTAAATTTGCCAGATGGTTATAACGCCTATAGATTTGTAGATCCCGTAAAGTGCATATATACTTTAGCATCATAAATTGATTTAAATTAATTTCAGAGTCTTTCGTCCGTTCATTAAGATCGCAATTGTACGCTTGCAGCTTGCGTCCAGGAGATCAATTTTGTTGTATAATATACATATGATATACGACAACAAGATAGCTTATTAATATTAGGCTGAAGGCAGATACAATATTTGTTCCAAGTGTATTTCATATTCACTAGACAAACATTTTGTGCGTTAATTTTCTCTATCTGTTTGGCCTATTGAGAAATAAAATGAATAAAATAATAAATGAAAATGTGTACACACTGAACTGACTATATTTTTACATTGATTTTTTGGACGTCTCAGTTTTATTCGATATAAAATTTTTTATGTTTTTTTTCATTACCCAACAAGCTTAGAAACTTCATCTTCTTTCGCATCGTTTTCAACTTTCGCTTGCTTTATTTTGCTGACATCAGCTGCTTCAGTAATATCCTCGGCTTTCCTTTTCTTCAAGTCTTTCGCGCCCTCATCAATTGCTTTTTTTAAAGCTGTTTCTTCTAAAATCGTTTGACCAGATGCAGATGTATCACATTTCATTAACTCTCTTAGCACCATTGTCGCATAGGCCGAAGAAGGCAAACAAAAGTCTAGTAAAAGAGCACTGTGCTCAGCATCATTTGTTTCAGTAGTATTTATTTTCTTTGCTTGTTCTCTATCCTTTAAAATTTCCCAATCAGAAGCGATCAATGTCTCTTGAGGTGTTGAATAGCGACGGAATTCCCATGACATATCCGCCGGCTTTAGAAGCAATTTGCGATAAGCCCCAGGCATAGAATACGTTTTAACATTATGTTTTAAGCTTTGTGAACTAAGTCCATACTTTTCTAAAAATTCCTCGTACCATGAATTGACAATATTATCAGGATAAGTGATATCATATCCGGGTAAAGGCAAAATAACATCGTAAATTGTATAATTTTCACTTTGTATATCACTTTCTGTCAGAGGCTTCACTTTACGTTTAAACAAGGATTCTTCTTCTACCACTGACGCGGAAGATTTCAGTTCTTCAGCAGAATTATCATCTTCTTCCAATTCTTCCATCCGAAGATCTTCTAATTCGATATTAGGCTCATCTTTATTACGATATACCAAATCACCGACTATCAATTGTAAGCCAAATTCCCTGATGCGTCTAGAGGCCATGGTGTTGAATACCAAGCTTTGAAAAGCGTGTGGATACAGAAGTAACATATTTCGTGGTAGCTACAATTGTTTAGACACATTTAATTTTTTTGGATATTGAGATTTCATTCATTTGTACCTTTCTTAGAGCTGACGAGTAATCATTTTCACCGTATTGTGCTAAACCATCCAATAGCTTTTTTTCTATAAGTTTATCATTGCGAAACATCGAGGAAGCGACTTTTGAATCACGATTTTTCCACCAGATTTCTCGTATAGATTTTAGGAAAGGCAAATCGTTCTCTCTCGGCTTTAAAATCAACTCGCAAGCCTTATAAAAAAAGATTTTTAAAAATTTTGTAAATCTTCAGTTAAAATTTGCTAAATGTATTAAGTTCATTACCAGTTTATAATCAGATTTCAATAAAGCCACACCGACTTCAAATGTAGGTACAGATGCACAATTACCGAAACGTTGCAACCCGAAATAGTTAATAAATCCTTTGTCTTTAATATTCTTCAGGGCATTTTCAATCATTGCTCGTTCGCCTATTAAATGCCTCAAAGCTATACGAAAACGATTGCCCTTTAAATCGCCCAACTTTAAAACTTGCTTACTGAATTCAAAGTTGCCGACTCTAACACCAGGCATATGCCTGACAGATCCCAAAATTTGCTTAGGAGAACGTTTTTTAATACAAAACTTTTGCGTGGTCTTAGCACGTTTATCTTTGGTGCCGGAGTAATTCACTTGTGACGGTTTCAAACTGAAATTTGAGCCATGTTTATTGATAATTACGTATAAAAATGCCATTAATTACGCACTTCAAACGATTTGCCAGGCCGGTAGCTACCTCGCTAGTGTCCATATTTTCTTTGTATACCAAAAAGTGAACATAATCACCAGAGAAAGACCAACTGTTACGTTCTTTAATGAAATTTGAAGATATACGTAATTCCATGTAATATGGCTCATTGTCCTTACCTCCACCATGTTTAGATTCTGTAATTTTTATGAATTTCTTTGACGGGTCTTTTCCTTCTCGATCTCCGGCAACTGTCGTGCTTATTAATTTAGATCCATATAATTTTTTAATAATTTGGTGAACATCGGTGCGTGTATCTTTATTAAAGTTGGTAGCATCAATGAAGATTTCGCAATCTTCCGCTTTATCACCTTTGGAAGACTTGTCATCAAATAAATGCTTAATTTTAACCCATATTTCATCCGTAATAACATCTTTCACCCTTGATCGCGCAGCATCCAATTCTTCCGGATTCAATTCTTAAAAATAAAAGAATTGAAAAATAAAGATGCATTCCATTTCTAATTGGACTGGGTTCGTACCATTATGTTTTTTTTGCTGCGGCACCGTCGAGTCATTCAACTGTAGTACCTGGCCATTTAAATCGATTTCATTTACATGAAAGTCCGAATATCTAGATTTAAGAATACCCTGGAAACCTTCTCCCGGACTCACATATTCTGTTATGCCTACTTCGTTTTCTTTCAAATTGATTTTCAAGTCAAAATTTTGTCTAAAATAAAACTTGAAATATTTTAATTGAAAAACCCGATCATAGACAAATGTGACCTGTTGGATTGTTTAACAGCAGCTGCATTCTTGTTGGGCGGCTTTTTCAATTCCTTACCGGAGCCAGGCCGGCAGCTTTTATTTTTATTTTTTTGTATACTTTTGTTATTTTTTTTTTTCATTTTTTTTACACTTTATAATTATTGTTATTTATTCAAGCGTACTACACGTGATTATTATTGCAGATCAATCACCTAAACACACATATTAATCGCTGTCACTTTTTTTTGCGAGGGCAATAAAAGCCAAAATTGATAGAAGATATGGCGCAGCATTTTTACAAGTTGTGTGTATCGTTATAGGGTTACCCCAACTTTTGTGTTTTTATTATTAACTGTGGCACCTTGGTAAATTCTTCGTTCCGTTTGTAACGCTCAAAAAAAGGCCTCAGAGATTCGATACTGTATGTATAGTTTTGGTTTGTGTAAGATTTTGAACGGACTGACTCATATTCGTGTGCTCCTGTTTAAACACCTACAACACCTTAAACACAACAACAACACCTACGCATACATTAAACTTTTAAAGATCTTTAGGACCCTAACATAATGCTGCGTTATTTCTTTTTTCGAGTAAATACAATGGAAAGCGACATTACAGTGTTATTTGATAAGAAAAAGAAGGAAAGGATAAAAAATGAAAAAGTCGACATATATATTAACATATAAAAAAACGTATAAAAAACTAAAAATTATTTTATTAATCTAATATTGATGTTTTATCCATCTTCGAAACTAAGTAACGTGGTACTACATAAGCGTTAAAAAAAGTCAAAACATTATTTTATTCTGTAACGTTTTTATCAAATATTAAGTAGAGCACATTCACAGCGTTGTAAAAAAAATGTGCCCATCTACAATTTTTACTCTTTTGACTCGCTCATCAGGTCGCCCGGCACGCCACGCTTTCCACTACGTTTCAGATGTGAAAATAAGAAAATCAGTTTGAATTTAACCAACCAACATATGGTGTAAGAAGTAAAAACAAGGCAATCAAAATAAATGTAATCAACCAACGTAGGGTTCGAAAACAAAAAACAAGAAAATATAAAAATAAGAAGATTTCAAACCATATAATATATAAAGAGTTTAGAACAATACAACGTAGAAATAGTATATCTGAGATCATATATTTATGTTGAAATCAATCGTCTTTTGTTTTTTTTTTTTTGTGTTGGAAAGTATGCTTTTCTCTTCTTCTTAATAGGCCAGGAAATCAACAGCAGATGACTCGCTGCGTTATAATAGAAAAAGTGTTAAAAAAAATATGGTGTGCGTGGTTTTCCTTGTTTGTTTACGTGAACGCCAAGCTGGCGAAGCTGAAGAAAAAGTTGAGTAATTTTTTAAGCATGACATCCTCGAAGAGTTCGCTATGTGGCGCATTCGTTGCTTTCAACTCATTCAATTTCAAATTTCAAAGCTGATAGCCGAGCAAAGATCGAACTCTATTTATTTTCTTCGTAATCAAATTATTTTCAAATTTTATACTCTTGGCAATATTGGAATTACAGCTTTCGAATGGCATACAACTACATATGTAAATTTTAAGTTGTCAAACTGTATGGAATTTAATTTGTGTAAAAAAAGGACAATAGCCTAAAAAGAAACCCAAATAGTGTCATTGCCCCAAATCCACATTTATTTCAAAAAGAAAAAAAATTAATGAATTCCATATAATCATTGAAGTTATATAAATTAGGTGCCACATATCTTATTTATCTCGAAAATAAACAGTGATTTGAGAGAAATTAAAATAATAATGGTTTATATACATTTTCCGTCTAATCTAACTGAGGAAGAGCATATGCTGCAAGCCAAATATCAAAAATTAAAGAAAAAGGTAAAATTTCAAGTTTGGTATGTAACATTTCGCCCAAAAGGGTTGTACTTAATGTTACAGAAGAAGGCGTTACAGTTGATGAAAGCACCAAAACAAGAGCCTGAGAAACCGACACTTAAGAGGCCAACGGATGCTCGTGATGCTCGGGAAGTCGCACGCAAATTGATTAAAAGTGGTGCTATACCGGCTATACAAAAACAGCAAACCAAACAAGATCAGACATCTTTCAAAAGACCTAAAGGTCAGGAACGGAAACGCCCTGTTCCCGAATCGACAGTAGCTGCTTATCAACCTTTTTCTTCCACGCAAAATGATGTAGCTCAGGAGACTATTATTAGTGAGATTATCAAAGAAGAGCCCCGTGTGCAGAACCTGTACCAACACTTCGCCACTGAGCGTGATCGCGAGGAAAGAGGGCTTAACGATAAAGGCTCTTTGGATCCGAGTCAATCTGATAAGCCCAGAGCTGGTAACACAATTTTTGTATCGGGTAACAAAGTTAGCGAAGACTTTCTCAAGAAGACTTTTAATGATTTCGGTACTATCGTTAATGTATCTATGGAAATTGAAAAGGGGTAAATATTGAGAACAAGTGAAAAATTTTTCGTGTTATTAATATTTAAATATATATGATTCTCAGACGTGGTTTTGTAACATTTGCTAAACCTGAGTCAGCCGATCGAGCTATTGCTGAGATGCATAGTAAGAATGTAAACGGCATAAATTTACAGGTACAACTGGCTCGCCGTCAACCACAAATAGAACCTATCAATGATGCCTCATCTTCAGCCGTTTGGTCCTCAATAGGTAAATGCGCGAACGCATACCCTTCAAAAAAAAAGTAAAATTGTATTTATATGTTTTTTTTCTCTTGCAGCTGCTAGTAAATCTCAAAAAGGTAGCCACAAAGATCGACGCGAGATGGTACAATATGACGAAGACTTTTTTTTTTGTTAATTGATATGGATTTCAACCTTTCAGAAGATCATGAACTTCACATAAACTGATATATAAGTATAATTTAGGAGATGATTTTATATTGTTCAAATTCAGATTTTTTTTTGATATGGAGCAAGTATGGAATAGGCCAAAAAGATATGGCTTTTGCAGTGTTTAATTTATCAGAATGTTTACTGAAATCGTTACTAACTGATGGGCATTAAAATCTAACTTAAAATTAAATTTTTGTACATGCCCCGAAGGAGGTATATTAATTTTGTGAAAAGTTTGAAAAACCTAGAAGGGAAATTCAGAGAGTAAAAAGTGTTATCTATATTCTTGTTAAACATCATAGTCTAAATCCATGTAAGCATGTTTGCACTTGGTAAGCATTTTCCTGGAAAAAATAATGCGGCTATCGGTTTCAATTTTGGCAGAAACATCGAAAGTGCTTGAACGTAAGTTGGCATTGAAAACAGACTAACTCACTTATCATGTACCTGAGAACACCTCCCTTTTCAAAAGCAAAATAAAAATTTGTTTTTTTCTCATTATTTATAAACTATCATAGATACAACAACAGAACTTCTACCCATCTACCCAAAATTTGTATAGTGTATGTGTTACACTTTATGAGTAATAAACAAACAACACGGAAAGCAAAAGTGCTCACAGTTTTTGTCACATAGGTTTTTGGGCGTATTGTAGCCGTGTTCTTTGTAAAGTTTGAGTAATTTTCATATTCTCTTGCAAGTCTGTCAGCGATATCTCCATTTTTCCGAATGCGAGATGCTATTGCTGAGGCGGACAGATAGTGTATCGCGAATTTGGAACCGATCGACAATTTATATACTTTATGTGGTTTTTGAAACTTGCTTCTGTGCGTTATAAAAGTTTTGAAAAAAATATGAAATTATGATACCCTATAAAATTAAGTAGGCTTGGCCGGTTTTTTCCATTTTTGTGTAGCATCGCCTAAAGTATATAAGTGTTTGTAGATTTATCTGCTGTAGCTTATGAGTACTAAGCAAAATGCCAATTTTTTATTCCTTTCGAAAAACAAGGTGTCGTCGGAGTATGCGATGCTGTGGGCGTGCCCTTCGACCAATTTAGACCATTTTCAATACCAACCTGCGTGCAAGAACTTCCAATGCTCTTCCCAAAATTGAAATTGAAATCGATAGCTTCATTAATTGCGACAGCAGCACATACCACACAGACGGACAGACAGGGGTAAAACGATTCAGAATTTGATGTTAATCAGGAGTATATATACGTTATAGGGTCTCGGAAGCTTCATTTTTGGTGTTGCAAACATTGTGACAAAATGAGTACACCTTATCTCCTTCGAAAGTGGGTATGAAAATAGAAAATACAAATACCTTAAAATAATTATGAACAATATTAAATTAGATATCGAACCGTAGTAAACAACGTTATAGTTATTGTTGCTTGCGTAAATAATAGTAATAATATTGATTCCCGGCTATATGGTTGTTGTTCACTTTAATATATAGTGTTTGATAGAACCAATTTTTTCGTCATAGAAATTGCAATTATTATTTCAACTAATGTTGAATAGACGCAAATCACTACCACTTCCAGGAGAAGAAAAGTAGGTTCATTGCTCAGAATAATTGTAGACACCGTATAGGTTGTGTTGGCTAGTGTGTTCTAACGACAAGGACCTTGTCGCTGGAGTAATACCTTGAATTACGAATCCTAGCGCTTCACAATATTCATAGCTTAGTACCGCCGCTAGTGATATTTGTAAGTTTTTCCGACATAGAAATTGCTACCGTAAGTCCACTTAAAGTTGAACAGACGTACAGTCGTAACCCAGCTACAGATGAAAAAATATTACGTTGATAATCAAAGCTAAATAAGTTATATCACGAAACCGCTTTCAACCCTTATCAAATTGAGAAAAAACTTCAAGAGACGAAAGGTTTTTTTATAATAAGTTTTTTTGTTCTTTTTTATCAATACCCACATCACAAAGTAGGAAGACTTAGTTCAAATATCCTTTCTTAGCCGGAGCGAGAGCTGTACGTTTCACACGTTACGTGCTGGAAAATGACAAAGAAAACGTCACGAAATTTGAAAATTGTATTTTCGAAATAATAATTAATATCAAAGTGTCCGTTGCCAAGCATTTAATTTTATGGTTGAAGTACTGACTCATTTCGAACTGCTTCCTTGAGCCTCATAGCTATCCCACTTTGATCGCAATAAATGTATAGTAATGCATTTTTGCTTGGAAAGACCTTAAATGAAAACTTTTTAAAGACATCCGTTAGTGCCTCAAAGAAATGGGAAAACAACGTCTAGCATACTTGATTATACCCGTCCGCGCTTTTTCGTAGTGTCCGGGGAAAAGTTGGAAATAAGCGTACATTGTGTTGCGTGTGACTTTAGCGGGAAACTTTGTGATTAGTCAATTTAATTGTAATGTGCGGTACGATATACGCGAATTAGTTTAATCTGGAAATGCGGAGAACCTGAGTTGAACTGAGTCATTGCTGGGTAAGAGTGGGCTTCGTAATTGACAATTCAATCAGAACAACACGAATTAAAAATGTACAA
Source organism: Glossina morsitans morsitans (assembly GCA_001077435.1). Taxonomy (NCBI): domain Eukaryota; kingdom Metazoa; phylum Arthropoda; class Insecta; order Diptera; family Glossinidae; genus Glossina; species Glossina morsitans. The sequence continues at coordinate 110,869 of CCAG010009360.1, read as the reverse complement.
ATCGTAATCTTAAGATTATTCATTCGGTTATATGTGTAGTTAAGCGGAACTGTTTGCTTAATTTGGAGGAACATTCCGCCCTTCCCTCACTTTACCCTTTATTAATAAAACAGAAGATTGCATTTTTGTTTTTGTTTTTTTCTAAATTTTAAATTTATTAAAAATGACTTGTATGTGTGTGCTTGATATTGTCCTTAACACTCTGCAATAAAAAACGGAATACTAATATTGAATAACTAAAAGGAGCTTTTTATGGTTTGATTAGGTAACAAATAACATGAACCATTTATATCCGGAACGAAAAAGAAGTAACAAAACGCAAAAGTTACGTAGAAAAAATGAAAGAAAGAAATTAAATAAAAATTCTCAAATTATGCTGAATATGTGTATGTATGTACGTATCTCAATCATTAAATTTCTATCCTTAATTACTAAACGTATTGTTTTGTAACGGCGGCAGACGTAGAGATATGTGATAATAAGTATGTTGTATGCACTTATAAAAGTTGATATAGGAAGGCAGGAGACAATCTTTAATTTTCTCGTAGGAAAAAAGTATTAAATTTTGATGGTCTCTTTTCTTCTTATTATCGTTCTTCCATTTACTTTCATTATTAAGTGCATCTAGAGTAAAATGTTAACTCGTAATATATAATCAATAAAAATTCGTGATTTATTCGTTGAAAGGCCACTGTGTACTCGTATTGTAGTTGTGTATGTTGATTTGAGGTTTCGAGCGCAAATGCAATTATGAATAAAGTAATTTTGTGTTTTTTTTGAATTTGTAGACCGCTCAATTTGTTCCCCAAGTTAATTCCGAGTCATACCTATGCTTCTTAAATAATTTATGATTGTCGTCCTTCGTGTCCTGGTGGATTAAAATAGTCCCAGTGATGTGTGTGTATATTACGGCCAGTAACTAAAAATATTATTATGGCAAATGTTATAACTATGAATAGGACAACCAGGGCTGGCACTTGTTTATTTCTGGCGTCGGTGGGTTGTTGTTGTTCTTCAAGTTGTCCCTCTTCATTTGCCGCCGGATTTCTAAGGTAATCGGTTAATTGATTAATGATTTTGGCAAGCGAAAGACTGCAAAGGGCTATGAATTTACGGCCGGCTTTTGCAACACTTTCATCATCATGGCCATCTGAAAAATCGTGTGCGCTACGCGTACGTCGTCTTGGCTTTTGTTTAGGTAACTCGTTCTCGTCTTTTTCAGCAATTAGATCTTCTTCAACTTCGGATTCCGAAACTGATCGTCTATGCTGATAACGATGGCGATCACGGTGATAATGTGGCCTAGGCATTTCAAATGATTCTGCCACACCTGGACTGCTTCCAGGCCGATGGAGATTGTAGAAAGCCAGTGGTGCCAAAGAGTGCAAATATTCCGCAGAAGGAAAAATGGGGGGCACTGCTGTTTGTTGCAAAGCTGACGGCTCAATTAATGGTTCGGTTTGAGTGCCTTCATCAGCATTTTGAATACTTTCTTTAATTTCTTTTGTTATTTCAGTACTTTTACTAACAGTACTAATTTCTAAATCTCTTAGGCGCGGTGGTTTGGGTGGTGGAAGAGTTTCGCGTAATGGACTGGATGATTTTTCGCAGCTGCCTTCTAAATTTGCTTTTGCTTCGGCAGAATGCAATTGATTTTGCTCAGTTTTACGCACTCGTTCAACAATATCTTCAATAAAACCCGGCGGTAATTCTATATTCTTAACAATCAAATTTCCCGATTTGCATTCTAATTCATCTGAGGTAATTTGGGTGCCGTGTAGTTGAGAAACCATTATTTGGCCTGCTTGAAGAGCACTAACTCTTAACCGTTCGACTTCTAAATCTTTCACTCTACACGGTATATCGAGCATAGATTCTTTTTCTCTATTGATTAAAGACTGTGACGGGGACAATTCCCGGTTATCTATGCGTTGAAGAGCAGTTGTTTCTTCAAGCGATAGTTGCTCAGTTACATTCGACTTACGTCGAGGTGGTGGTTGAGGAGCCATTTCTGCTAATGTGATTTCGTCACCTGAACTTTCCACTGGCCTCAGTTCACTCAAGGTTGTCGTAGACCTGAGGTCTCCTTTACTGTCCATTTTGGACTCCTCGTCGGAGCGTAATGGCTCTGAATCGCTTAGTTCCCATGTTTCTTTAATGGTCGTTAGGTGCGTATCTTCAGCAGAAGGTATTTCCTCAGTATCACTTATTTCCTTTACTTGTTCTCTAGAGGGTGTAGGTGAAAGTTCCTGAGCCATTGCAGTTTCCATTAATTGTCGGCCTATTTCATCCAATTCGTCGCGATATCTTTGTAAAGTGCGTTCAACTTCTTCGTCTGTTTGTTGCGTCTCCTGATCTGACGCTTGAATTCCCAAGACATCATCCAATTCCGCGGAACTTGGAGCATACGAAGCTTCACTCACCGTCAAATGCAAATCATCCTTGGTTTCAGAAACACTGCGTTGTGAACTGTCGGTTAATAAACCATCTTGTCGCAACTGTTCCTCCTCTAACTCCAACTCATCTATAGGTCGAACGACTAATGAAGCTTGCACCATTGTTTCATTATCCTCTTGTTGCACGGGTGTTGACAATTGACGCTCAACGATGATAGCCGATGGAGTTTGCGGTCGGCTATGTGACTTTGACCTGTCTGCCACGGAAGAAGCTCTAGAACGCTCCGATAGACTTCGTTGGTTCGCGTCTCTGAAACGCTGCAATCCTTTTGATAATTGTTCGCTATCAATTACTTGATGTTGCACTTCAGGCTCATCACCAATCTCGTCTCGCAATATTTCTTCTAAAGTTTTCGTACGAATGCGAGGTTCAATGATTTTCATGTCGTCTGTGATTTCAAATTCTTCACATACGAAATCATCTGGCAATGGATCGGTTTGCGTTGATGCCTCTACTTCTTCGGTATAGTGAATAATTTCGTCATCTCGTGATTCTTGACCACTGGTTTCAAATTGCTCGTCGCCGTTCATTTGAAAATCGGTATTTAACTCTGACTCTCTGTTCTCCGATCTTTGTCGTTTTTCCCTAGGTGGGCGTGGGGGCGGCGGTAACGGACGATACTTCATCTTATTAATTACTTCGCCTGAATGCAAATTTCGTGGTGAATCGGGGCGGATAGACTCTCCAGGTTCTTCGTAGTCATCTTCGTAGCTAATAAAGAAGAATCAAGCCGTAATAGAAGCGATTACATTTATTGTCGGTCTGTTTAATTATTTAATTTAACCCAACAAAAGCAAAACAAATTCAACGAATTAAATAAAGCGGTAATGCAAATTTGTGTATGCATATGTATTTATTGTGTATTATATAAGAAACAAAAAGGGAGTCTATACAGCCATACATGTTTGAGACTACAAATTGATTTCGTAAAGTTCAATTCAATGAAGTCAGTATGACCCTTATAATCTAATAATACGCTTATAAAAGACACTTAAAGACGCGCATACTTTACGAAATCGGATGTAGAATCTGATTGAATGACCGTCTGACAGATTGCTGTGTAAATTTATGTTAAATGCATAATGTAAAGAATGTCATGTAAGCGACAACTAAAAAATATATAAGAAATATATCCAATAACAACAACAATAACGAAACAAGGACAGCATTAGCTTATCAATATGTGTAACATGAGCATGTAAAGAAACTCTGGGCGCATTTCTTACTTTGGTTGAGCGTCAAGGCTGTGCGCTGATTTACGAACAGTTACTGTTTGGAAGTTAGTAGCAGGAGTGTACGCTTTAGGCGGTGGCGGTCTTTGCGGCGGGGATGTGCTTCTTTTCGTGCGCATATTTGGCATGGTAGCAAATCGTTCTCCTGGCAGGCGAGCGAACTTCTTTCTTCTAGTTGGCGGCGTAGGCTTTGGCACTTGATCCTTTCGTACAACTGCGTAGCTACATAAAAACATTGAAATTGCTATGTAAAAAATGCTTCAATGAGTTGGTTTGATTTTACCCATCGTTTTCATTCATATCAATCAAATATCTATCCCGTTCATTAGGTGTGTATTGGGTTTGTTCCAACGAAATTGCTCCACGGGAAGTGCGATCGTCATAATTTGAATAATTTGAAATGGATTTACGTATTGTCGAAACAGAATCAAAGTACTTCTCTGGTGTTGCAAGCGGAATATGGTGGTACTCATGTTCAGTGCGATAAACAATTACCTAGAATTAAAATGTAAACTGAATTATTTGCCCTGGCAACTTTTCCACAATATCTACATCTTCAGGCTGCTGCAAAAAACTATTTGACACCGAGCGTCCGCTGAAACCATTTATGTATGAATCTTTCTCTAATGATATTTCTCGACGTCGTTTTTGGCGTTTCGGAGGCTGCGGCTTAACTGAGCTGTCAACTTCATCGCCCATTGGCACCGTCAGTGGAATATTTTCTTTTTCGGACATGTTGAGATCGTTCAATATTTCATCGCGTTCCTTATACGACAGAGAAGGAGGTCGTAAGTATTCTTCATCGTTATCAAAATATGGCAATTGGTTGCTTTGTTCATCATCAATGAAAGCCTCTTGGCTTTCCAACGAGTACTTACTACGTCCTTTAAATTTGCGCGTTGGTGGTTTCGGTGCTACAAAAAAATCGCTACCATTCTGAGACAGTGACATATTGTCCTCGTAATTGTCGCGTGGAGTATGGAAAGCTTGCGATACATTTCCTTGTGCATAACTTTGATGAAGTCTGCGTGGCTTGGGAGGTGGAACTTCGTAGTCTCCGTAGCTAGAAGGCTCTCCCACGCACTCTAACGAATTGACCGGCATGTCGTACCCTTCTCGGATGGCGTTGCTAATGTACTGACGTATTTCAATGTTATCCTCCGAAACGCCACGCTTACGCAAAAAGAATTCGTCTTCGTCGATCTCTTCTAGAACAAGCTTTTTACCGGAGCTAGCAGTGGATTGTGTTTCTTGTGTAACAGTATCCTCGGGTTGGTATTTGAGGAAACTAGCTTCGGCTTCTATTTCTGCTTTGCGTAATAATGTATTTTTTTCGATGTCTTTGTCTGTCCAACCAACGGCCTCTTTACTGTCGTCTGATCTTAAATCGGAATCTTGATGAACAATAGGACGTCGTTTAAATTCTCCCGAACGCAGATTGGAAATTTCGTGAATAGCGCGATTCTCTTCGTCGAAGTCAGCGAATTGCTTATCGTCAGTAACACCACCTAGAATGCCAAGAGTTGGTTCTTCACTGGCCGTGTCTTCATTCTCGTCTCGACGACGTTCGAGGGAGGACTCTCGATCAAAGCTCTCTAGCTCGCTACCGTAGCGCCTGTAGCGTGAACCTTCACTGTCGTTGTAGCTGACATCTGAAAATTTGTCTGCCCAACGTGATCGGACAGGTCCCGGGCCTCTGTCGCCTTGGGGTGAACTAGATGATTCAATTGATGGCTGCGTTTCAGTGCTGGGTACCACACTAGTCGCTTCAGTTGCAGTTGCAGTACCCACTGATGATTCAATTTCAGTTGGTTTTTTCTTTTTTCGTAATGCTCTCGGATATGTACCAAAGTTAGAAAAGTTGAAAAGTTTTTTTTGATGTGCTATAGGCTCATTTTTATGAGCTAGTTCCTGATTTTCGTCAACCATGTTTTCTTCGGGCAAAGCACCTTCACTTTCATTTTCCTTCAAAGATTTGCTTCTCTTTAATTTCATAGTCGATATTTTGTCCGGCAATTTAAACTTGCTCATATCCGGCTTGCTGAACTTTGTAAACTCTGGACGTTTGAAATCTTTAAACTTTGAAATATCTGGTCGTTTGATATCCGGCATTCTCATTTTGGAAAATTCGGGAGCCTTAAATCGCTTACGATCCTTCGCTTTCGGACTACCGGAGGGTGCTTTCTTTACTGTTGGGCGTAGTTTAGTTCGAAGCTTACCTGCTTGATTTTTAAGCCCTGCTTGCATTTTTCGGGTACGATCTTGCGCTGACGCCATAAAGCTTTTCTTCTCGAGTTTCAGAGGTTTGTCAAGAATTTGGTCCGTTACTTCGGAAGTATCAACTTCAATTTCCATGTGGGGTGTTGGCGCTGCAGTCTTAAAAAAGTGTTCTTCCATTTCCTTTTGAACATCTTCGGCCTGTTTCATTGCTTCCATCGTCATTTGTTGAGCTTGCTCGCCAGACGCTTGTGCATCGATGGCTTTATCGAAAGTATTTTCCTCTTTAGACGGCTCACCTATGGGTTCATACTCGTGATCGCTGTAATGAAAATAAAAACAATTACTTTCGGAACTAAAACAGGTTGAGAAATTAGTAAACATGTTCAAGCAAACATTTATGTTGTGTATGATTGTTGATGGCGATCGAAACTTCTTACCGCGAAAGATAAGTTCGTTCAAGATAATCCTTTTCAGTTTGCGATTGCGCCAAATTTAAATTTTCAAAGTCAGACAAGCGTGACTTTCTGTCCTCAAAATTGAAACTGACGGTTTTTGTCATACGTGTTTCTGGTAGGTTGTCGGTGGAGCCATTTATGCGCGCTCTATCCTGAGATTGAGTGCGACCTTGGAGAAATTTACCTGTAGAAACTCTTGTAGGCTGCTCAGACGGGGAACGTAGAGAGCGAGTAGGCCTGAATCTATCGGGAGAACAGCTCTGCGCAAAACTCTCGTGACTTCCAACCAAGATAGGAGCTGAAAACAATGGTTTTCCGCCCGTCTCGGAATGAGCATGTATAGAGGGTTCTTTGCTCGAACTTCGAAATTCGATCTCACTGCCGCGATTTGATATTTCCACCTCACTTGCATACATTGACCTGTTGCCAGCTAAGAAAGTCGAACTTTCACTATTTCGGGGTATCACAATAGGTGTAAATGCTTCTTTGACATCGGTTGATGAAGGCTCAATATCCAGGTCTTCTTTACTACAAAACGATCTAGGCATTGAAGGAGTTTGATGCGGTTGTGCTGGCGGTGCTGTTTGTGAAGTTTGAATAGATTTTTTCGGCTTTATCATGTACTGATCCATTTCTTCAACTTTTAACGAGAAGGTTTCAACCACCTTAACGGCCATTGCTTCCTTCTCAGGTTTGCTTTTAATTATAGCCGTTGAACCAGTTAAGACTTCTAAATGTGTAGGTTGGTCTTTAGAGAAAACTGTTGTCATTCTAGATGGTGATCTTTCGCGTTTAATTGCACATGGAATATCCTGTTGTTTTTCAGTATCCGAAGATTTTGACGAAAACATGGACATAAATCTGGATGCATAAGATGGTTTTGAATTTCCATTTTCAGCGTCATTGACAATATCCTCACTGTTCGGCGTCATTTCTTGATGGGTCATGGCATCTTGTGCTGCTTTTTTATTGAAGGCTGCTGTAGAACCTTTACGTTCTGGGGAATGCGCTCTTTTAAGATTGGTTCCGTTTTGAGCATTACTAAACGTTGTGATGCACTGTTCGGGTGATTGTAAGCTATCGTTTTTCATTTCACTGTCAGGTGATTTCACATAATTTGGAGCTATTTCTACATCCTCTTGTAAGAGTTCTTCAACATTTACTTGCGATATAGAGGTTACAATATCAATTTTCGTATCTTCGTTAATATTAAGAGGAGTTTTCGATGTTTCAGTCTCTAAAGAAGGAATTTGTTTTTCTATTTTAATGATGTCTTCAACGCTCATTACCTTATGTGCCCTGTCCATTGATTCCAATTCATTAAAAGTTTGCAGTAGAGGATCAATAGGTTGACTAATCAATTTTTGGGGTAATTCGCTAGTTTGGTTAGATAAAATCGGCTCATCCTCGTATTGAGAAATGTCAATTGGACGATTTTGCGGTGGAATAGTTGAAGGAGGAGGTGAATAGTTTACAAACACATTCTCTTTGTTGTCGTCGGGACGCATATAATCTGGTGACATTGGCCGTTTTGCAATGCGGTAATCACTATGCGGTGATATTGAAGGAGAACGTATTTGACTGCGGCTTCTCGAAATATCTGCCGACCTGTCCGGAGGAATAGCTTGAGCAAGATTTATTTGTGGAGACATATGGAATATATCTATGTTTGAAGATCTTCGGCTGGCGCTCACAGATCGTTGCTCTGTCGGTAACCTTAATGGGGAGCCGATATTTAAGTCAGCTACGTATAAGTCGGCTTTGGAAGGTGAACGTGAAATACGTCTTATGGATATACCACTATGTACCGAAATTGTTTCTGGGTCGCGGGCGTAACCACCGCTCGCGTTAGACATTCTATCCAGTGACGTAAAGCGTTGTCTACGCATTCCGTACATCTGAGGTTCATCAGCGTCGGATATGCTGCGTACCACTAAACCTCTAGCTCTCACAGTTTCTTCTAATTCAGGATGTTTATCCAAAAATGATACATCTACGGAAGTTTGATCCCATGATCTATGTTTTCCTATACTACGTATCGATAAACGATCTGGTTCAGGTTGTGTAATTCGATCACCGGCCATAAGACCCGATCTCAAAATATTACGTTCGGTTAGTGCCGGTTGTAACTGAGATGATGAAAATTGACTTTGCCCAACATTTTGATCGATAATCTCTTGACAGCCTGGCTCATGACGGAATTCTAATTTCGATGACGGTCGAGAATCAACTGGATTAATGCGTTCCGGAAGTAAGGAGTCGCTTTGAAAATACTGGCAAGCACATCGTACATCGAGTGATACACCACTGGCGCTCTCATTACGTGACACAAAATGTTTCTTCTCAAGTGGCAAAGCGCCCACCGACGCCGATCTTCTGGCGCTCATAATGCAATAATGTCATAAACTGTTGAAAGTCTGGGACCGTCCATAAAAGAGTTCAGAAAATATATGTATATGTGATGTTTAGCAAACACAAAGCAAATACTACACTGCTACACTGCACGTGTGTGCTAGTGTTTATTATTTGCAATTTCGATGTTGACTTTCTTTGCTTGTCGAACGCATACCCGTTCACATTTATGTGTATGTCTCTTTTGAGGCTATTTTTATCATTTGCTCTGCTCCGAGGGTGAACATTAGATTTATTTTTATTAATTATTATTTCCTTCTTCACGAAAATCTCTATTACTTAACATATTCAACTGTTGAATGGGCAGCGAATTATTTTACATGCACAAGTACGCACACATGTACACGGATGAGTACATTAGCTTTTTTCACAAATCTATAAACGGATCTTTTTCTAAATTCCGGATTAAATTCCATGAATATTCGATAACTTTATGGCAAAAAGGCAGTCAAGTTTTAAAAAGCTTGCAGACTGCATTTCCTTTCCGTCTTAACTGGTAAAGATTTCAGCCAGGACTGAAAACGAAAGGTTTTCTATGCCACTTATAGTGTTTTTGATAATATATATTTAGCAAAATGAATTTTCCGTCGCCGCGCGTTTATTCGTTGTCGGTGTCGTTTCTCGTTTAATAAATGAATGCTCAGATGGATCTGACAGCGACATCGTATGCAAATAACTGTATTTAGAAGTCCACATACACAGTCAAGTTTACGTTTAGCTACCTTGGCTGTAAATCGGTATTTATGCCAAACGTCCCATGCATTTGTGACTGTGTGTGCATTTGCGTCGCAATGAATTAAACAACCAATGAGGCGGGCATCTATTCGCAACACTTGGTGCCCGTATATAATGCAAAGTTAATAAACTGCTGTTACTAATATGTGCTATGTAGAAAATTTGTTGTATGTATGTTATGTTTTTACCCCGCCCGTCCCCCCCATAAATTATCGAGGAACATGCAAATCATCCTAACTGTCTGACCATAATTTAAAGCAATTCGAATTCTTACCTCATTCGGGGATTTAGAGATTTCTCATAATAATCGCAATATCGGATGAGAACCTATTAGCCGGGGAAATGTTACAATATCTACACAATAAGTTTAGATGTAAAAAGCTCATGGAATGTATCACGGGTTAGTTTTCGTCGCTCATGCCGATTCTGATGCAGTGTTAGTAACAATTTCAATCGCGCCTTGATGTATGTGTATATTCTAAAATGTTGTTCCAAGTGTCGCCATTGATTGACAGTAAGTAGATTAGAGTGTTTTTATGGTTTTTGAGTGATCTTTTATGTGTTAAAGAGCATTGAAAATATTATACTTACTTAATGGCGGCAGCGGCGGCGGCAGCTTTACGTTTGTTAGCTTCTTTGGCAGCTTCTAAATGTCCAGGTGATAATTCGATATCTTCACGGTGCGGCTCTGCCTCGTCTTCAACATAGGAAAATGTCACTTTTTTCTCGGAAGGTGCTGGTGAAGCTTCCTTTCTAATAGCTGGAGGTTTCAACTCCATAGTTTGGTCGATTAAAACCTGCTGTTGCTGTAAACTGTGCTGGTCATCTTCTGGTTGATCACTTTCTTCTTCTAAAACAGGTTGCAATTGTTTTTTGTTTCGATCTTCGTCAGAAGAGGTGGAATCAATTGACGATATTGGCGCCAAAAGATTGGTACTTGACTTCGCACCGTCGTTCCCTTGCTGATCTGCTAAAATTATTTGATCTTCTTCACTACTGCCCATGCGATCGAGTGGTATAATGTTTGTAGTGGTAGATACCTCTTTCAAAGCACTGTTGTCCTGACTGACCAGTGATAATTTCAAAGCTTCAACGGAGGTAGCATCTAAGATAAGATTAAATTCTTGTGCAGGCATATCCGGTTGATCGATTTCTTCATAGACATGCTCCCTACGTAAACGAGGGGCTTTTTTAGGGGGTGCAGCGCCAGACGTCGCCGTTTCATCCTTCTCTGCTATAAAATTTGTTATTTCAATGATTTCTTCCGGTTTCACTAGACTACTACTATTTAGAGTTTTAATTTTGTTAAGGTCTCCATTACCGATTTCGTTGTCCTCGCGCCCGTCGTCCTTACGTTTGCGGCTAGGAGACTCATCGAGCTCGACAATTTCTAAAATATCATCTGAATCTTGCTTCTCAATAAAATGTGGTATGTCACTGCGTTGTGATTTCGGAGAGTTTTTAAGTCTCAAAATTTTTGTTTCTTCGTTAAGTACAATTTTTTCGTCTTTACCCAAAGCGATTCGTTTTATATGAAGGCGTTTTTTCTGACGGTCTGCCATATTTTTCAGTTTCTTCATTATTGGGAAACAACGATTGGCCTTTACAGCCTCATAAATTGATGCAGTACCAGTTGGTTGCGATGGTTGCGTCGCTGCTACTTGTTCGAGACTATGCTGACGACTTGTCTCCGAAAATGTGTCAGGTAATGATTGAGCGTCTTCGTTTGGCCGGAGACCGTAACGCCGTCGTCTAAATAAGCGGCGCACTTTACTTAAACGATTCGATTTTTTCGGTTTTCCAGTCGCTAAAACGGAATCAGAAATGCAGGAAAAGCTCTCGCTATGTAGACTGTGATTCTCTAAGTCCTCTGGCAATTGCGTCGATAGATGTTGCTCGGAATGGTGTTCATCTTCCTCTTCTTCAGATAGTTCTTGTAGATATCGTTCTGTTTCTTTAACCGTAACTTGCTCGTCAATCCGAACTTTTTTAATTGATTTGGGTGATTCTGAGGTGAAGCGTATTTCTTGTGATTTTCTTAGCATTAACAATATTTCTGGCTCCTCATCAGGTCCTAATGGGCGTTTATATAAATGCGTCCAAGGATAGCCACCCTACGTAAATATTGATTAAGTTCGATTTTAAATTTTGCATCTTGATGAGAATAACTTACCCTTTCTTTAGCTCTGCGTAGATCCTCCCAACGATAGGTTTGTAAGGGCACAGGCGGCTTCTCCGTACTATTTTGTATTAAATATTTTTTAAGCGATTGATAATATTCTTTTTTGCAATCTAGAGCCAACTTTTGAGCAATATCGTCTGCATCCCGTGCCGTTTGTATTTGTGGCAACGAATCTATAAATAATTTTCGTTCCTCCTCTTCTGAGCGCGTTTTCGGTGAAGGCACACTTACTACTTTGATATCGGTCACATTACAGTCTAACTCCAGCTGATTGCATATGTGTCCGTTTTGTTTAGCTGGCTTTTTTGAGCGGCTTTGAGAATCCAAAATACTCGTTATTTCTGATAATTGTTGATTGACGACATGGGTAAGATCGGAACTTAGAGAATTGTCAACTTTTATCACTTGAGTCTCAGTCTTTTGTTTTTGTGAATGTTTAATATCATAATCTTCGGTCAAATTTGTCTTATTTTGCGGATATTCTAGACTAATAAGTTTTTCATGAGTTTTTGCGGAAACGTCTGGTATGTTGTTTGCTTCGTCGTTGCCGATCTCGTTAACGATCTCATTTGAAATGAAAGTCCTTTGGTAATTGTCGATGGCCTCATTCGCGATATCTTCAACTAAGATCTCAGCGGCCTCCTCGATTTCCTCGCGCTGAATTGATTTATCTTTATTTAAAGCGGTAACAATAACTAAAGCGGACCGTGATGGTTCTAAATGGATATTCTCTATAGGTTTCTTAATAACTACACCGGCCGGTTCCACCTCGATTATTGTTCGCACATTATTTGACGTCTCAATTTTTGAAGTACCACATCGTAGCTCATCATCGATTGGCGTTAATTCTCTAATGCCGACACCTTCGTCTTCATTGTTAGGATATCCATCAAATGTTTCAATTAAGTGAGACTCAATGTCTAATACGTTTTGTATTGTCGGTGGCGTTGACGCTCTTCTAGATATGGGCGAATCCGACAAAGACGATGATAGGCTAGTGTTCCTTGTTTGTGGGCGGTAGGTTTGACTATCAACTAATTGTGACTTATCCAAGCTATTACTGACTAGATTATTAGTATTATTAACGCTTAAATTATTAGTATATAGATCATTATTAGGCAATTGTTGCTCTTTAATGTCTATCGAAAAATTATTTCGTGCTCTACTGTCTCCTTGATTTTTCTCTTTAATTTCTTCCTCTTCTCGTATTGAATTCACTTTATTATTAAGTACTTGTAGAATAATCGGCTGCTCTATTGACGTCAGTTCAGCTCCGGGTAATGATACTGTAAATAAGGGAAGAAGCAAAAAACAAAAAGAAAAAAAAATATTAATATTAAGGATTTCGTTTATTGTAATGGGAGCTTTAATCTATATATTGAAGCTTTTCCTTAGAGATGTAAAGTGATACACAACATAAAAGGTTACATAAGCGATACACTTTGAGTTTTCTTTTTCAATTTCTTAATCATGATATACATACACCAAAATCATTTAACTTGTTACTGTATGCGTACGTGTGTATGTGCTGGCATATTTGTGTTGAAATGCGAATAAACACATTACGATATTTTATTTGTCTTTTAACGTACCATTTGCGTATGCATACTATAATATGTGAAAATTACGCGAACATCTACATATGGCAGACATAAATACGATCCGTGCAGTAACTAATAAATTTATTCATTTTCCATTCATTTTCCTCTACATATATTTCACTTAAACAAAAAAAAAATGTTTTTTTTTTTTTTTTTGAAATATAGCCAAAAGTTTTTAAAAAGTCACCAGAACTTACGAAATTTATCTTATTTTAATGAAATGAAAGTTTTCTACAAAAAGCCGTAAGAGCAAAAATTTTTCTTGGAAATGGAAATTTTGTGATCGCGTACTAGAAACGATCCTGTTAATTTTGAAATGAGCATTTAGTGAACACCATAACCATATAATTCGATCCGAGGAGCCTGTTGATTGAAAAAGTTTCTATTCACCTTTCTTCTATATATCGATCAGTTGTTGAGGGAGTTTTTTTTCTTGTTTTTATTCGATAAAACAAAAAATTAAATGTTTTGTGATTTTTTTTAGTTTTTTTTTATTTTTTTTTTATCCAATTTATATAAAAATAGATTGCGTTATTTTTTTTTTCAATCGTTAGTTAGTTAGGCAGTCCAAACTGTTCGTACCGAAATCAACTACTAAAACTATCTTCTTCTTTTTTGTGGGTCAGACACAAATATGTTTTTCACCAAATTTATCTACACATATATGTATATATATATGTATATATATAATATATATATAAACAAATATCTATAGATATAAATATGTGTGTATGTATATATGCATATAAATAAATAAATGAATGTTTTTTCCTCTCAAATGAAACGAAATGAAAACAAGTAAGGAACCCCTATAACCGCCTTGAAGCGAATCTCGGGCACCCATCATCATAAATCAAAGTCCAACCTTATACCTTTTGCAAAATAAAATCCCTCACGAATCTTTAATATTTTTTTTTTCTTTTTTCTATCTTCTCAATAAGCTCAGCGATGAAACTTATCTAACATACAATAATTAGAAATATTTCTATTGTCGCAAGTTGAAAGTAGAAGAAAAAAAGTCTAACTTTTTGATAAGAATATTTTTTTCGATTCAACTTTGTCCGTCCATCAATCCGTTACAGAGCTGAATTCTTAATTTAAACCCGTAGCTCAAGTTTTTTTAAATACTTCTAAAATTCTTAGAAGAAGAAGAAACAAATTACAAAGTTTTTTTTTTTCTTTTCCATTAGGATCAGAATTTTGATCTCAGGAAAAGTTATTGCTTGAAAATTTAGAAATTCGCTTTACTAACTAAATAAAAAGATTATCTGCGATAGTTCCGCTTCCGGACACAAGTAAATTTCTTATCTTTTGTTTATTGGTAAAAAAGTGCAAAAAAAATCCGCAACGTCCGCCCCCAAAAGACGTCGGGATAAAGGTAGCCATGCTAATCTCTTTCGTATTCTTTGCTACTCTTCACAAACAATTCGGTAATAATTTGTTTGCATGGCATAGAATTGAAATAAATGCAATCTAAATATTTTCAAGCCGCTTAATTTCATATTTTATTTGCAGGTCTTGTAGTGTTACAAAACGAATGAAAGATTTGTGCTTTATATGTCTACAAGCGCTGCGAACAAAGTTCAATTACTTGTTATTTCAAATCTAATACCTTACGATTCAAAATATAGTTCTTACTCAAAGACCAGTGTACATGGTCGATGGTCGCATTAAGAGAGAAGTTTGAAATTTTAAATTATAAAACTATATCATATATAATTATAGAGAACCGATTTCGCTTCTACTGCACTCCTCTCGATTCGTTAAATAAGAAGAACACATGGCTGAAATAGTTGTAAGAAATTTTCTTATGGGAAGCAACGATCGTCACCACGTCGACGGATGATCGCATTCAAACCCATTCATTCTTCAATGGGAAATTTCGATTTCAATTTACACAGTTAAAACAATTTTTACCCATTCAACGTGAAATGGATTTAGTGTGTTCTCTGATAGATTTGATAGAAGAAAAACTTAAATCAATAAGAGAATAAGAGGTTGACGTTCAGTTGCACAGATACAACAACTGAAATGAAATTACAAAAACCAAAATTTGATGCTTGCAAATGGTCCTTTGTTGAGAATAGAAAAAGTGTGCCCGAAATTATTATTGGTTCTTATATACGGTAATAGAAAAATATTTGACTGAAAGCTGAACGGAAAGAAAGAATTTGTCCTTAAGTTGGAGAAAGTTTTGTATAAAAAGAGTGAAGTGTGTAGACAGGGGTTTTTTTCGGCTTACGCAATTACGTACAGTCACTAAGTGTTGTTAAATTCTATATAAATGTGACATGCGATATGCACGCTACGATATACCAGCGATATCTTTGCATCAAGTTAAGAAGTTTTCACTTTATTTTGCAATCAAATGATGCACG
The DNA here is from genome assembly GCA_001077435.1 of Glossina morsitans morsitans. NCBI lineage: Eukaryota > Metazoa > Arthropoda > Insecta > Diptera > Glossinidae > Glossina > Glossina morsitans. The sequence goes on along the minus strand of CCAG010009360.1, from coordinate 95,197 downwards.
CAAGACAGTGGTTAACGATTCGGATGATTGCTTATTTTCAGTTTAAATTGATGTTGCGGATACGGATTCAATCCGTTTTCATACACTACAGCACTTCTGAAACAAGAGTATATTAAATTTGTGTGGATCTATGTAACACCCAGAATCACTTGAGATACACTCACCTTGTATTATAGCATTTGATTCGGCATCATTTTCCGAATAGATTTTAAATTGTTTGTCCGTCTGTCCACCTTGTATTGTTATTTTCGACCTGCAAGTCGTAATCTACGATATATTTTTGATGTGATCTGGTACACCGACGTGGCGCAAGGCGCAAGGACAAATGCTATTGAAAATGACTCGAATCGGAATACTTTTTCCATCACTTGCCCTATAACGACTTCTTTAGAAAAGTGGTTATACGAATAATTGTAATGTGTTGGACTTAAGGGTACGCTATGACCCATCATAGTGTTTTTACTTGGTTATATGAATAGCGGTAGGTAGTTGGGTACCTTTATTTTTAAGCGTTCCTTTCAACGGCTATAGCCTCTTGTTGGGTTTGACTTTTCAAATTTAAAATTAAATTTTTTCCCCTCTATCTGTCTGTCTGTCACTCTCTATTTATACAGTTTAGTGCGCTTGGTTATTTTATCTACATATATTCCCACAAATATATATACATTCATATATGTATATATATGTTATTTTTTTTTTTATTTTTCATTTATACATATCCATATCCCAGCTTAGTCAATTTTGTGTTGGAATAAAAATCCTTTTTTTCCTGAAGTGTCGCGAATGGAACAACAACATCAGTATACTGCTTCTATTCTTCAATTATATACTTACGCACGTATATTATAAAACCAAAAAAGGAAAAACCAAAAACATACAAATATGCAAAATAGAATGATTTGCTCTCTTCTCTTGTTCATATCTAGGATCTGTAGTAAACATCTGTAGATGTTTTACTGTTAACTTTTCATATTCTACACATTCTATGCCATTGAGATTTTCAATTTGTTTTTTTACGGTTTCATTCTTGGCCATGGAGCCTGAGGAAGGGTGTGTCGCAGTGTGCTACGGTACGGTACGGCAGTGTTGGCCGAGCTTTTCATTAAATTTCTTAATATTATTTGCTTTTGTTTTTTTCTATTGCTCTAAGTTAATGTTCTTTCGTTAATGCTCTTTCTTTTTCAGTTCATTCAGTTTCCCTCTCTCTCTCTCTCTCTCTCTCTCTCTCTCTCTCTCTCTCTCTCTCTTTCTGTCTCTCTTTCACTCCACATTTGCATCATTTTCAAACTGACCATATTTTTATAATAAAAATGAAGAAGCTTAAATAAATTTTCAAATTATATATTGCGGTCGTATGTGTGTATATGTATTTTTTTTTTTATTATTTTTTTTAATCATGTTACATGTCAAGTCGCGACAGTTTGCCCTAATTTTTTTACACAATCAAGAAAAGTTTGAAGGTTTTTTTTTCAGTTTTCTTAGTTCATGTAAGATCTTAATAGATGCGCAAATACTTTCACAGCAAACCTATAGAGTCGTTAGCGTCATCTTCTAACGTGCATACCGCGATTAGGAAATTAATAAGGGATGGAACGTCCTTTGATAGATAAAGTGTGCACTGTAACAACGAGACGGTTGTTTGCACCCCCGTTAGACTTACACGCGGAGAGCTCGATTGTGTAACGAATCGAAGGCCTTTGCTTTATCCCTTCCCCCAGTATTTTTTCTTATGAAAAGTTGTGCAGATTAAAACCGAAGGACTTCCAGTTAGTAAAACCAACGGGGGATTATAGGCGACTATTGTACTTTAAAGCTTCGTAACTCAACGTGGAACTAAGGACGCAAGAAATTTATGCTCGATTGTATGTGTGGATGATTCGTAATGGCATCCGGTTTGCGTGAAAGTTTACTCACTGGATATAATACACAGTCACACACACACACACACACATATATATATATATATATACAAACTGTCTGTCCCGAGAAAGTCATTTACAATTTCTAAAGGTAGTTCAGCACATTAGGAACGAAAAGATTATTGTCCTTGGAAACTGAAATTTGTATGCATAGTTTGTTTATATATGTTTTTCAAAAACAAATCTTTACTATGTGAATGAAAAAGAACTAATTGAAGTAAAGTAAAAAAACATTACATTCCATAGAATGTAAAAAAAACATTTTTCATCTAAAAATAAAAATATCAAATCTTTTTCGCACAAAATTTCTTTTATCTCTCAACTATTTATTTTTTAAATGAATTTTTCAAAAAAAATTCTTTTCTTTCTTGGTGAACCAGAATTCGTACACATATATAAGAAAAAGAATGAATTAACAAGAAAGAAAGTGAAAACTTAAATTTGTTCCATAGCTTGTCTGTCCCGTTGCTTATATGTAAAATCAAGCGTTTACTTCAAAGAAAAAAAAGCAAGTCAGAAAGTTATATTCGGCTGGGGCCGAATCTCACATGCCCACCACTATTAAAATCTTTGATGCCCCTTGCTTTTACATATTGTGAAAAAAAAATTTTTATCTTTCACCTTTTACTTCGTTAAAAGGTATTGTTAAGAGAAACCAATCTACCACGTCCTTACGTCCACCAAAATTACTTTAGAATTAACACTCTTAGCTTGTCGCCTTATATCTCCCCTAGTCCTCTTTTATTTTGATACCCATATCACAGGTATTATTAAGACAAAATTAACCCATCATGTCGTGTTGTTCACCACGTTTATTTACGCAGTCTTCATCAGAGGTGCTAAGCGAGGCACAGCCGTACATATGGTCTCTGAGGAGCTCTACGAATGAAAGCTTCGCTCTGATTTAGTTGATTATCGAACTGAAGCTTTATTAATATATAATTTAAGTGAAAATTGTGAAAGAAATTTTTCTTTAAATATTGAGGGATCCATAAATTCTGCTGATTTTTAAATAAAAATGCGGCATAATGGATAAAACAAAATTTGAGAACAAGTTAAGTTCTCGTAAAACTCGTTATCGCGCTTTCATCAAACGGACAATTGGTCAAATCGCTAATCGAATCTATACAATTCAACATATCTCTATTGCATATTTTTATGCGTTATAAATATTCCACAAACATTGCCTATGGTAGATAGAAGATGAAAGGTTCCTACATACATTATATTTGTTTTGTTTGGCGAATTTTCGCTAAATCTTACCTCAAGCAGTGATCGTGTATAGGACATTGAATATCTCAGCTGCTGATAATTGCAAATGAAAAGTCTGTCGAAATTTTTGGTCATTCTTCAAAACTTTAATTATATGCCAAGCATTGGTATTTCAATTGAATTTCGATATTGAATATGTTCAATGACGAGCGAATATAGGCGACTAGGTAAAGCTAAATTTATTGCGATTTATAAACGATTTCGGAGTATTCGGACATTTGACCGATGTGACGGATTAGGTTGGTTGCTGCTCAAACAGGTCGACAAAGTTAGTCTACCTCTATACTTCGATGGTTAGCGTAAAAATCAACAAAAACAAAAAAAAAACAATTTTTTTCGTCCTATTTTCCATAAATGCTACCTCCACTATTTTTGTTTCTTTTCTAAGCGAATGTCAAGGTCAGGAAATTACATTCATTTGCGAAAAAAAAAAAATAAGCAGAACATACGTTTATATATTAATTTCAAATGGTATTAATTTTTACAAACAAAGTCATGCTTAATGGCTCGTAACGATTTTTGTTTTTTTTTTTCTGTTCTATTTTTGCTTGCGAGTGAAGAAAAAAATTTTTTTTTTTATTTTGAAATTTCATTTAACAAATTTTCAAATTAACTTATTTATCATAAAAAAAAAAAAATTTTTTTTTAACATTCCATCGCATAATTTTTGTACAACACTTTGGAGCTCTCACTGGCTCAGTCAATAATATTAATGAACTTACCGTAATTATTAACAACACTTAAAAAAACAAAAACCATAATTTAACAATAATAGCAAAACTAAAATTTGTAAATAATTATTATTATTTTTTTTGTTAACGAAAAAAAAAAAATTCGTAAAATTATTTCAAATGAACGAAAACATTAAAATGAGCAAAAAAAAAACAACTTTTCTTAATAAATTCACATGTTTAAGGTTTAAGCACGTTTTGCGTACTACGGTATCCACAACTATTAAGTATGGCAAGAAAACTGCTATATTTCCATTCAATACTATCATCCCCATCATCACCACCATCACCTCCGCCACCACTACCACCACCACCACCACCACCACCGCGACCACCAATCATCACTATTAGAGACCACGACACTACACTGGTTATAGATAGATAGATAGATAGCTAGAGCAACAACGGCTGTAGGACAACCGAAGCGTTAGTTTCTCATTAAAAGCAAGTTGTTGTTATTATTGCTGTTTTGTTGCTTTGCTGTTGTGTTGTTTTGTCTGTCTATGCAATCTTAATATATCGAATGAAAACCTTTTTGATTTTTATTTCGCGTATATGTATGTGTACGTCATAAGCAGTGGCGGTGTGTATGCGCGAAAGTTTGTATACGCGAGTGTGTGTGTGTGTGTGTTTCTCTAATAATTTTTCTATCATTTCGAAACCCAGTCGAGTATAACAATTTGCCTTCATAGCCGGTGTCTTATTAGTCTTATCGTTTATTTTTCATATAAGCAAACGTTCTCGTTCAGTACTTAAACATTCGCTGTTTACTTAATTCGTAGTTTTTGTCTTTTTCTTGCCGCTAAGAATATTCTATCTTTAAACAAACACGTGTTTAAATCTAAGTTTATATACATATGAATATGTACATGAACAAGGACGACATGGTGTCTATTTGTAATAATTTTGTAGTCATGACGAAGGGTTGGGGCTATGCTAGATTTTTACTTGCGTTTGTAACGCTAGTATATATATATGTATATAAATATATGTACTTCGTTATATATATAAGAATTAGTCCCCGAATCAGATTCCAAGTCGATCTTACCATGTTGCGTCCCTTCGCATACCCGGTCGTTTGTTTATTTCTTCTATAAATATTTACACGAAACCTTCAAAATTCCAGCAGATATCTGAAAAAAGCTTAACGCAAATGTTTCGCGAGACTACGTAAAAGGTGGGACGGTGGAAGGCGAACTGATCTCTCTGTATCTGTTAAAATTTTTTCACTTTTCACTTTACACCTACTTCGCTTGATATGAGGGGATTCAAGCATTCGTCGTTAGTCAAATATCGTTTTCTGACTTGTTTTCTATCACTCATCACCGTAAAGTGAAAGCATGCTTTATTTGTCTGTCTATTTGTAATACCCAGCTATACATAGTTAAAGCTGATTATTATAAAAAGAATCTCTATCTATCGGGATGGGTGTGTGAATTAAACGCTCATCATAGATCCCGCTTGAAACACACCTGCAATAAGCAAAAAACTAGAATTACAAGTTCACGTAGTATGAGTTTTCGGTACAAACATTTACAAGGATCATTAAAAATTTCCATTAAAAGATGGATGTAATGCGCTTCAAATAAACAATAACTGACAGTTTGAAAAGTATAATGGTCTGAAACTCGATATAAAGATTTGTCAAGGTAAGATAATAAGAGAGCAAACAACAAGTGTGGTCTTGCACGACCAGCTGACGTGATCCCATTTCATATATATTTTCAAACTATAAATCATTTGATGGGCGTGCCGTTTCTTCTTTATTGCAATGTACTTTTCTTCTGTCTCTCTGTCCCTCTTTCTTTTTCCAGTTCTCTAACACATAGGATTTCGCAAATGGCATCATATTAGTAACGAATTGCTTTCTTGAAGCAAAAAAACACCTTGACTAAAAATATGTCCATAACTTTTCCTATCGAGCTCTAAACCATAAATATGTACAAGTCTGAGATTATGTTTAAACATCTAAATGTAGGCACCAGGAAAAAGATAAATTTGATGTATTTTTAATATGACGGCGTAAAATTTTCAGTTATTTCAGATATTTTCGTATGTCCGTCCATCATGGACAGTTGGACTGTTAATAGGTTTTCTTGTTGCTGGCGTAAAAATTACATAAAAAATAAGAACCTAACAAACGGTTTTTCGATATATTGTTCCTCTTTAAGTTTAAAAATAGGCGTAACCTACCCGAAAAACATGCCTAGCAGCGTAGCAGCAACAGAATTCGCTTACATCTATGCTCTTGTGTGTGTCTGTGCAATGACGGGCTTTATTACTAATTAAGATTGACAGGATTTGAAGTCACATCTCACAGAATATATATATATATATAGTTAAGATAAAAGGATGTACGTGAGGTAACATAATTGCGAATGCCACATATCTCGATCCAATTGCGGAAATTTGTTATTGTGCAATATATGTATAGCTTATCGCCCACAAAGTCGAGAATATCTTCATTTGAATATAAGTAAATAAGCTTCGGCGACTTATAAAAAATAGTGTCAGCTTTAAAGGTATGTCCATTAGTTTACTGCTATTATAACATTGGGGGAACAATTGTTACGAAAACGTAAAACCACATATTCTCCAAGCAGTTTCGTACACTCATTTAGAAGATAATCGTGAAGGGTCATCAAATATGCTCGCTCTTGAGAAAGAACGCAAGACGACCTTAAAGAGAAGTTAAACAAGCGCATGTGTTGTTCCATTAGCAACATACCGTTTTCATGGAAATGTAATTTGCCGCAAAAATTTATCAGAGTTGCGTTAATATTTGATACGAGAGTGTGCGTCTAATATGCCCACTAGAATATCTTCGGTTGAAATTCTGTACACGCACTACGTTAATCAGGAAAATGTTAATTGCCAGGAGTTTTCTTAATTGTTCGTATTGTACATTAGATATCTGTTCGGATCGTTAATATACGAGATATTTGTGCTTAACTTTAGATCCATATTTATTCAAAGTTGAAAAATAGTGACAACATATTGATGTTCGCTTTCAAAATTGATTTTCGCTTTCAATTCAGTTCAACTCTCGAACTCCGAACCGCTTCGACGATCCAATGCATTTTACAAACGAAACGTATAACCGGATGGAAAGCATTTTTCGATGTAAGTAAGTAACTAAATGGGGATTTTTTGCAATATCGCTTATTTGCAGTGATGTGTGCTCAGAGTTCGTTCTACTGCGTTTTTTGTTGTTGCAATTTTCATTCATTTAAATATTGCGCTTGGGTTAGAAATATTTTCAACGAAACTTAGCTATTGTTAGATTTTTCGTTTTGTTTGTCATTTCGACTGACAGCGTTCTCTTTCTTACTTTTTACCGTTGCTTAATTAATTGAGAGATAAGTAAATGCCTTAGTGTTTGTGTGTGCGTACATTGTATTTTTCATATAACAACAAAAAACTAAATCACTCATAGTATTGTAGTTATTTTTAATTTTCCCTCCTCTCCTCCGCCAACTATAGAACAACTAAATAGTTGCTAGTGTGCGTGTATGCTTGCGTTTTAGCGCAAAGTTTTGGCACAAGGTCAAACAAAACTTTATTTTTAACAGCACTCATGGTTCTTTTACAACATGGGCAAAAACAACAACAACCGAACTGAGCAAAAATACTTAAAGAAATTAAAACGCTTATGAGAACTACTTTTTTTTACGTTATGTTAGCATAAAAACCAACCATTCGACTAATTATTCGTACAGTTAGGTCTAAAAAGAATTGTGCCCCACAATTAACACGCTTTAGTGCAAATGCCCATAACTAGTTTAGAGAACCGTTGTGCTTAATTATTTCAAGCCATGAACAATTGCTCAAGACCGCTTCGTGTGAACATTGCCATTGTTACATATGAACCATTCGAAGTCCGTAGGGGCGTTAATTAGCGGTGAGGTACAACTACGTACCCAAAAATCAAAAAAAAATCTACTATATTTACTTGCTAGATCTAGTCGCTAGCTAGCCTAGCTATTACCTAAGTCTTGTCTTTAACTAATCTGATTATTGGTTGAGTCTACTCATCAACCTAGTCACTGGCCCTTAGTTGCTGGCTAAGCATAGTCACAACCTAGTCTTCTTACTAGGGAATTTGCAATAGCATAAGCTAACCTAGCTACTACTTAAGTGTAGTCACTAACTAATTTAGACACTAGTTGAGTCACCACTCACAAGCTTATCTAATTACTAGTTAGCTCTAGGTCACTAGTTAATTTAATTACACGCTACGCCAAGTCAGTAGTTAAACTAGGCACTAGCTGAACCTAGTCACTAGCTAATGTAAAAAAATTAATTTTTTTTTTTTGCCATTGCAGACTTTGTCTAGCCATGGAAACTTCTCGAGCTATTATTACTGCCGATTGTGTGACATGTGTGTGGAAGGATAAATAATGATGCATAGCACACTTTTTTCCACCTGAACATCTTTCAGTGAAATATTCTACACAGATTTCTGGACATGGAAATGACCTCATAGTGATAGATACAAAACCTTGGAGAAAATGCGCCAACTCTTTGAACGACATGCTCCAAGCTGAAGCCAAACGATAATGAGCCTTTTGTTGATCTCATTCTACGACGGCAGATTTACAATTGTACGATGGGTATCAATGATCCAAAACGACCTATCGCGAGGTAAAGTGAAATCAATTCTGGGAAGTTGTAAAACCAGGGGATGGTAGCACGGTACCACTACCACCAAAAATCAAAAATGACGCAGATACAGAGATATATGCGGACGCATAGGAAGTGAGTTCATTGCGTAAGCGATGCCTTCTTCGAGCTTTGATTGCGTATAGATAGTTAAGCACACACGAGATCTTAAGAGTGTTCCGGTACTCTTTTCTTTTTTACTGCATACATGATCAAATGTGCAGTAATGATCAAATAATTAATTAAACGACGGCTTGCCGTAATGTTTTTGACATATGCAGTTTTTATCAGGTGTAAACAGTTTTTGTGGCTATCGGAAAAGTACTGTATGCATATGCGTTAAAATAAATCTTTACTTTTTCAATATTTTTAATTTAATATTAATAGATGTTTGAATGAGTGAGAGTGCATTTTATTCTGCAACTTTTCTAAAATTATTGCTAAAGTTTTCTTAATTAACTTAATTAATTTAAGTAGTGAAGAAAAATGCAATTTTTTGCTTCATATTCTCACCAGGCTTTTATCATTTCCGATCGTAACTTTTTAGCTTAATCACTCTAATGAAGGTATGTACGTGCATATGTCTGTTTATAACTACACACATATTTTAGTGTAATTGTGTAAATTGTTAAAAGTGGCACATTGCTATATACATGTGTATATATACATGTGCATATATATCTACAGATTTACTTTACTTTTTTGCTTTATTCTCACGTAGATTCGTTACAATATCGAAATTATTAATAGTGTTTCGTTCACCATATGCATATAAATTTATGTATGTTATTAAAAAGAATGCTATTTAAACGCATATAACGCATATAAAGAAAATAAATTTTCTCGTTTAACAAGTTGTTCCTTAAGCACTTGCTATAGTTAGTTAGTTATGCAGTTTCGTTCATATTGCGTCTGCATGCATATGCTTATGAATATTCGATATAAAGTAAAATGGAAAAGATGCAGATCTCAGACCGATCGCCTGGCCGACTTAACTTTTAATTCCAAGCTAATGTGTTTATTACAGTTTCTGCATTCATTTAGGAAATCGCGTAGACTCGTTTCAACTTCAGTGTCTATAGTTCCCAAAATGTATCAATTTAAAAAAGGACGCATGAAATATGTGCGCAATCATTTTCACAATCGTCTCCAAAGAATAAGGATGGACTAGAGGGTGTACTGTTCCGCTGAACTACGCATCAAAATGCAAAAAGAAGCAGAAAGAATTGTTCAGTAGTGTATGCTTATTAGCCGATTGGTTTCTGTCCTTCCGTCCGCTTGGAAATAAATTAAAAAACTAACATTTGGCATATAGACTGTTAGTAGGGATGGATCAGATTTATAATTTAAGATCCGCCACTCTTCAAATCACAACAGATACGAATTTAAAGTTCGAAAAGTATATTATCGAAACGACTTCAAACTTCATTGCTGCCCGCTCATGAACAAGCCCACCGACCGTTTGACCGTTTAGATCTTCATACAGATTATCCACACGATATAAACAAAAATTATAATGAATAATAATACAAAAATTTGTTACGTAATTTAAAGGATCATCATAAAAAAAAAAAAAAAAAAATTAAAAAAGTTTCAAACCGCTGACATGCCCACATTCAGAAAGCTATTTTCGTAATCATGGAACCTATCAAGAATTTGTCATATTTTTTCCAATTCTAGCAGCACTGTACTCCGTCATTGTAGAATTCCACTCATCGCTTGCGAGTATTTAAAGCTGCTATTGTGGCAAATAATATTTCGAGTGTTGTGTGCTAAGGATCGAAAGAATCTACCAACACGTAGACGAACTTGTTCAAATGGTGAACAACACAAGTTTTAAGTTCGTTCATAACATCCGAACTAGTATTTGGAAATCCGCGCATAAAGCTGTTATTGTTTAAGAATTTTTTTTGCGAAAATCGGTCGTGCTTACCTGATATTAGGCCTTGTAAGTTTTCCCGAAGCTCAAGTTAGTGCTTGAGAGAAGGCGTTTTCAGTTAATTGAAAATATACAAAGAAAAAGTTAATGAAGAGCTTGAAGGGGAAGCTTCAATCAGTCTATAAATAATGTTTAAGCGATTGAGATAAACGTTAGCGTAGTAATTAACACTGTAATCGATGAGTCTTCCTGTTAAATGTTAATGAATAAACATTTTTGTTATTTTTATAAAATTATTTCCGGTTACTTTTTACACAAAATCAGTATAAAGTCTTATTATTATACGCATTATAGATTTCTTAAATTTATTACAAACATTTTATTATAACAACACAAACTTGACCTATTTGCATCACAGCCTCAAATTCAAAATCTATAAAAGGATCTTGCGACATATGAGTGCAAACCTCTTAAAATGCATCTCGACTACTGAACTTCGTAGTGGAAAATACGTAGAGATAGCCGCAAAGATTGTATTAACTTTATTAAATACTTACACCGCGTACAACATATATACGCATCAAGACTTTGAAACATATCTGTCTATCTGTCTATTGCAAAACTCTGGGCAAAGAGATAATAAACTCAATTCCCCTTCAGCAAATTATGCGTAAGCGGCAGATAAAGCGATTTATAATTGGGCGAGAATTAGTAAAAATTTCAAAATCTTATATATCTAGATAGTATAGTATCGCACTGTTTATAATAGATATTTCTTTGTTTGTTCTCATCCAGTACTCCAGTACGTTATTCGGAAAGTCATTCCGTTTTTTTTAAATCGAATTCGAACATTGATTACGCACTGTACGAAAATAATCTTTCATTTTGAACAAAAAAAAACAATGACATTACTTTCCGAACATCCCAATAGCTTTGTATGTCAAACTTATGTACGTCAACCAAATTTGTGCATTAACAAAGCAGTCATTTAGGTTATGTTGTTTATGTTACATTTCAAATCAAAATCGCTAAAAGATAGAAATTTATATAATGAATATGTTAAATATTAAATAAAATAAAAAGTCCTAAGCCTACCTACACGAATACGAAATAAAATGCGTATTGAACGCAATAAATCGATTAATTTCGATTTTTTCGAGGCTCAAGAAATGAAATATATTCAGTTTCAATCAAATCTTCTTCTATCTACTACTCGCTTACGATTGACCAAGACACCATATATATAGTCAGATCGTATGAAATCATATATTTATATGATATATGAAATCATATATTTCTGCCGTTTTATACGCTTCTATAGGTAGATGTGGATAATTGCGTAAACTCAAAGCGAAATATGTATACGATGTATCTATGAGATATATGTGTGATAGAAAAATGTTTGCGTCGCAAAAAGGTTCATATTTGCAAGTATATATATGTATAAGCAAACATTTGTTCCAATTTAGCTGGTTTTTCAAATCAATCAAAGGAATCAATTTAGACTGGCCCGTTCGTATGTCCTTCTGTCTGCCAGTTTATTGCAATCGTTACGAAATGCTTCGTATGTTGCTCAACGAATTCGGTTGCAGTTAGCAAAAACAAAAAAAACAAAAATTACATATTAATTCATATTGTGGCGAATTTCCGCTTTTCTCGATACGGTCCGTATCACTAGATCGTCTATCGATCGATTATTTTCAAGAGAAATGCACTTCAGAATTCTTTTAACTCCAAGTTTCTTTATTTAGAATCTATTCTTTAAGGCTGGGATTATTTACATTTTACTTTGGCAACATTCTCGACTTCTCAACTTTAATATTCTTTTTCGACTCAAATGTTCTCGTATGACTGAACTGTTTTTCGTAACTTCATGGCTTAATTTTTAATCAGTTAACTTGCTTTTTCGCTAATCGTTTTCCTCGGCCGGCAGTTGAATGACGCGACGCGCATTTGCACCTGGGTTTTTCCCTGTCTGTTTTTCCGCTAATCTTTATCGTCGACCGGCAGCTGCATGACGCGCCGAGTCCGAATTTGTTACTTAGTCCAAAAAGTCAATTAGTTAGCATTAAGTGGATTTGGGATTTTCGTAACAATATTTAGATTGCGAACGCAAAACTACGAAATATTGTCAAGTCATATAAGAATATAGCTTAATATAAATACAGAATACCATGCGTACGATATGCTATATCTTCGATATATTGAGTAAATCGATCTTCCGCTTATGTTGAAAGCAAACATTGCCCATAAGTTTGTAATAGGGATTAAAAAGTCCCGTTCGAATCTCGGCCTTACTTATCATATTTGACAAATTATTCAAAAAAAAAAAACGAATGTGGATGTTATGGGTGATGGAAAGGATTGATAATAAGTGAATTGGCCCGACTTCGGTTTGATGGGATTTTTTCAAATAAAACAAATTTCAAGTATCTAATCAGTTTGAAGCATCCAATGGATATTTTCATATTACACTGTCAATGTAGGCCAATGTTGACCTCAAGACAAGTATATAGCTTTCTTGTTCAATTTAATATATATATTAATTTAATATAATCTGACTGACTGACTATTCATTTAAAAGAATTTAAAAGAAAAACTTGTTTAATTGTTTTCGTTTCTAGCACAATTGGTTTGATTAGGTGCTTTGTCTGCTTTGTCTGCTTTGTCTGCTATGATTTCAAAGTTCATTTCATTGTCCGTGACATGTGATACCAACCTGTTGCAAAATCTAGATTGTTGTCTACTTCTAATAAAATTCATTAATTCTTCATTTTAAAAGCAAATTCTATTTTCATTCATACATATCTTTACACATACGTACATCGGTACAAGAATACAAATACGCATACATGCATACAGTAGCGATTCACGATGACGGACAGAAAGCAATAGCAACTGAATAGAATTTTGCGTACGGGACAAATTCATTCGACGAATTATCCTCCGTTCATCACTTATCATTATTATTACAAAAAAATCATCATCATTTAAATTATGCACACTAAAATCATAATTCACAACAACAACATCGTATATAACTCTTTAGACAAATAAAATTGCATATATATATATATATATATATATAGATATATATATAATAAACAATCAACGGCATGTCATGAAAATCGAAAAATATTAAAAAAATTTCATCATCAAATGATGAAATACATGTACATATAGGTGTGTCTATGTGTGCATATGTTTGCTTTTAAATTATCTGATGATTTGGTTGAGAATTAGCAATAATTTTAATAACTGATCAGCAACCAGTCTATCTAGTTGTTTGCCTATTGAAAAATCTATGATTTTTTTAATCTAAAGTCAGTAAAGAAACTATTTTTTTTTTTTAAATATTTATTAATTATTATTAGCAACAAACAAATATACGCGTGTATATATATATAAAATAAAAAAAAAGAAAAGAAAAGAAAAGAAGAAGAAGAAGAAGAAGAAGAAGAAGAATACATTGCTTGCTAGTTGCTTTACGTAAAAATTAAACAAAATAATTAGCGAAAGGAGAAAAGTTTACTTTTTAAAAATTTTACCCAACGAAAGTTGTGTTCACCTTCGCTGTACTCTCGCTTATCTGTTATGCAATTGCACGTAAAGGTGGAAATTGTTTCATGTTTTCAAATGTAAACATTTAAATAATTTTAAAGTAGCTTTTTTTACCCTGCCGTAGCGGGTAGATGTTTGTCACGATTGCAAGACGACGAGAAAAATATTCTGAAATATTCTGAAATATTCCGATATTTGCGAACTTGAGCACTTTCAACTTTACAGACCAAGAGTCTCTCCTTCAACCAGCGATGAATACGTGCGTGCATCCTAAGTTTTCCATAGTGGCGATAAAGTGATCCATTCAAGCACTTATGTATGGAAAGCGCAAATATTTTTTTTTTAAGTAAACTTTCTAAGATAATCCCATTAAATATTCCATCTTTAGATAGATATGTATATATATATATATATATATATATATATGTATATAGATGGTTATACGTCTTTCCAATAGGAGGTTATTTTGAATTCAATTCAATTTTTATTTTGTTTCTTTCACGCTTTTTTACTTTGGCTGAGATGTGCGTGTAAGCGAATCATGGATTTTTTTGAAAGTTTAGCTTTGGTTTCGACGAAAGAATATGGAACGAAAAAAACTGGCTTGTGTCGACTGGATCGAGTTTAGGCGATCCTTAAAGATGAAAAGGCTTGTAGATGAAATTACTCATACATTTTCTCAAATTTGCTTACGATCTACTCGGCCTCGAGTTGTGTTCATAAGTGTGTGGCAAGTTTTTTCGAAAAATACGTATTCTTTACTTTCGTGTACGTACATGTCTATATTTCATCTTTCATTTAGTTTTGAATAACATTTACTCTGTGTGAGACAACATGTAGAACAGAGCGGAGAAGCAATTGCGAATATATCGAAAATGATGCATGGACTCAATAGACATTTGAATAAAGGTTACAGGACTTACTTACGGATTGCCTTGGCTTTTCCGCGTTAACGTTTCATTGTGCATTTGAAAATGAAGCAATTATCGCTAATTAATTAATATTAGAAAGCAAGAGGACAAGTAAGTTAAGTCACACACGCAAACTGTGTAAATTATGATGAAAGCCATTTAACGGAATTATGTAATGATGAATATCAATGAGAAAACAATCAATCATACGACTACGAGAACAATTATGTGTGACACATAATTATTATTACATAAAAGATTTTTGTGAATTTACCCATAACTGGTGCCATAGAAATTAAAAATCTCGTCAATGAAGTGCCGGTTGCGATTTGAGTTTTATGCAAGAGGCCTGTAAAAGAATTTACCAATTATAGATGAATTTCATTTCAATTTTCCTATTCCTCCTAATGTACGCGAATTTGCGCGTATTTCTATCTTCTTCTTATCAAATGCAGAAAAATTGATTTCACCTCATGTGTTCCGCTAAACGCGAGGGTATAAATGATGAAAGAAATATTCGCAATTTCTTATTCATGGCCATAGCTTCTGACTCCCTTCGGTCCGGGTTTTTATCGTTCGCAAAACTCTCACAATTATTTCCCTAATTATGTATCGCTTTCAAAAATCGTGACTATTGTATATTTCCTTAAATATAAGCTAAGACATGTAAACGCTTGGTCGAACGCTTGCTACCGTTTATCACTATTCAAAGGCACACACATCAAAAAGGTAGAGTGCATTACGTTGACATTTTATCATGTTTATAATTAGATAAATTACTTAAGTATATATGTATGTAAGTATATATATATATATGTATATACATGAAAGTACGCGTGTGAGGATGAGATGAGATATGATAAGTACTCGTGCTTAAGTGTTGCTTACGTCATTAATGCAAAATATGTGCATCATGGTTGTGTTTCATTGTTTGCTATCTTTCGCAAATTGTCTATCAAAATATCAATGAGATTTATTGAATAGATGTCGTTGTTGTTGTTGTTTTCATTGTTGTTTCTCTTAAGAGTGTTTGTGTTGCGTGATTCAGAGAAAAAAGAGCATATATGCTCGACAATTCGCTTACAATCTTTCAACATAAGTGGCCAACGGTCCATTAAGATAGAGTGCGAGGTAAGATAAATCGTTTAACTCCAATGACTGAACAGGATATCTATCTTCAACATGAACAGATGTAATCTTATCAGTAAATTCTCGGATCAAAATTCCGAAAGAAATATGCACCGCCTAAACACATTTAAAAGGGTTTTGGCATTAATCGCCAGTGCGAATTAAGAAATCATTGCAATACTAAATAATGGCTTGTATTTGGGAAACTTGTACGCAGCAAAGCGATTCCCACAATTTCCACTAAAGTTTTAATTATTTACGATTTTTTCGCCTTTGGTGGATGGCTCAAGTTTATATACCATGGCGTTTGCCTGGCTTGGAACGTTTTGCATGCCTCTTGAACGCTTAGAATTGTGTTGGGTGATAAAAGAGATGATCGACAGTAGGATTCTTTGCCGTGACACGTGCACTGTTTGTGGTGAGACATATGTCTTTTAGAGTGTGTGTCGGGAACATTGCTTGCAATAGAAATCACCGCAACAAATCTATCGGTGATGCCGGTGACTCTTTGCCGCGAGACTGAGTATTCATAGAACATGCCGCAGACCAATCTGTGAAAGTATTGTTTGACATTTGCCTATTCATCATGCGATTGTTCGTTGATTGAAATTGCTGTCGTGAGATTGTCTACCGTTTGACCGAACTTAGATTAAATGTCAATTTTTGTGCTTAACTAATTGTCTAAAGATTAAATCCATGGTCAATGAGAAACTTTGCCAAAGAAAACAAAAAACCTTTCCTGACATGCTCATTCCACCTCTCCCCTCTCAACCCACAGCACCTACTCATCATCATCTGCAATTGTGTCTACGTTTGTTTTGACTTTAAAGCTAGTTAGTTACCTTCATCTGTTGCGGTTGTTTCCGTCCTTCGGGCAGTTTCCGAAGATGCACAGCTTGGCTGCTCCTGATCCATTTTGTTAACAATTTTTAATTCCAAGTTTAACTGCAATTAAAAGTAAACAATTTTCCAGATTTTTTTTTGTTTAAAATTCGTTGATTTGGCTTTCATTTAATCGTGTGTAAAATTTTCCCCAATTTCAGACATTACTACGTGTGTTTGCATATATTTATGTATTTTGCTAAGTACGTACGTACGTACGTACATACGTATACACCCCTGCTTTATTAGCTTTTCTACGTTGTTGCCTTTTACTTTACGTCAAATTTTTGCACACATTTTTGAAAACACTATAAAAATGAGAAAAGAAGAAAAATACTTAAATGACACTTTTCACACTACTTTGCTTTAATAATTGAGTGTATGTGCTTCTATAGTATATTTTAATTTAATTTTTTTTCTTTTTCGGTTTTCAATTTTCTCTTCTTAGTTATTTTTAAATAGATGATTTAATTAAATATTTATATATATATATATATATATTTATCATATACATACATATATGTATATAACATAATATATATATATATATATATATAAGTTTTTGAATAAAAAAAACAAAACAAAAAACAAAATAAAAGTAAAAGAAATCTCAATATCTTCAATGATCTATGTATAGATTAATTTATTTATAGATTTTCTTTTCCATTAAAAATTTGATTAAAATTACTTTTCACGAGCTAATGATTTAACAAAGACTCTCACATTTCAATTGAAAAGTGAATCTCGTGCGCATTTCATATTTCATTGTTAACTAGCGATGCACCCCTTAAAATCACATGCACTTCTAATTAATTAAATAATCGAACAGGTTAGGAGGAGTTCAATTATGCGCTGCTTATACATACATTCGAATAACATGCAAGACGATCGCGAGTCATTAAAGTAATAAATTAAAGTTATAAATGAAATGCTTCTTGTTTTTGCTTTTTTTACTTATTTTTGTTTTTTCTTTTCTTTTTTTTTCGTTCGAAAATTTTTCTCTAATTATTTACTGATGATGTTTAATTGATAACGTGCACCGCAGTAATGCCCAAGGTGGCTCCTGTTCCTTTAATCCAGTTGCGCCGATTCAATTTCGGAATATGATCGGTACGTCGATCGATGTTTGCGTCGTGACTGAGACTGATTGTGACTATGACTACGAATAGTTGATTTGCCGTTATTCCACTCTATACATTTTGTGAATTTATAGGCAAACACACGAACACATTCATACATACATTCACGCATTCATATAGACAAACTCGCAGACAGTCTCACACTCTCACATACGTACAAAATAATGTTATTTAGTAAATGTATAGTATCCGTAATTAACTTGATAGCGCTAGTGCTAGTGCTAATGCTAATGCTAGTGCTAGTGCTAGTGCTAGTGCTAGTGCTAGAGCTATTGCTAATGCTAGTGCTAATGCTAGTGCTAATGCTAGTGCTGTGGATTGTTGTGCTAATGCTGGTTCTTTTGTTTTGTATACTTCAACTTGACATACCGGCTCATATTATGCATATGTGCTGTGCAATTTTAAATGCACACAGTACACATGTACATCGCTTGCATCGTATTGGACAATAGTCATTAGCACATCCATAAAACATCATATTGCACTGAGCAAACATACATATATGCATATATGTGTGCATACAAATGCAAATGCATTTCTTAATCGAAACCCTCGAAGACTCTTTTGGAACAAAACACATATACACGCGCAGAGAGATGTAAATGCATTCATATGTACACACAAGCCCATACACACACACACACACACACACTACGTTTCTTGGTTAATTGGGGTTCATCTAGCCATCATTTATGCATTGAGATTAACTGCCCATTACACTCTCGTTAAAGATGAACTTTTATAAGTAAGGAATACATATAAAGTATTTTCGGAATGTTTTTTTTTTTTTCAAGTAAATAATGTTTTATTTATTGCTTTTTTAACAGGCATATCTACGTATAAATTTTGAAAAAAAAAAAAACGCCTTATAAATGATTTTTAAACGATTTATATGTAAGGTCTCGTTAGTGAGCGATTTTTAATATAATGGGCGTTGAATGGTACGTAGTAGGTAAGTTGACAATTGATTTCCTTTTTAATCCAACATACAAAAATCGTTTATTTTCCTTTTTATGGATAAGGAAGCTTATAAAGTGTAGATAAATAACGCAATACATGTACCGTCTTATTCACCTATCTGTTTCTTTGTCCGTCCATTGGTCAATCTGTTTGTTGTTGGCAATGTTAATGTTACAAAAATTAAGATTGAATTTTCACCTTTGTTTTCCATTTTCCATTTCGGTTCTATTAGGATTATGCAAGATTGAAAAAGTGGGCGTGATTTGCCTGCAAACACATTTGCACAAGTAAAAGCACACCATAGTTATTTATAAATCGACTTTTCAAAATAAGCCGTTGTACGAGAAATTCGAACCATTTTCAATAGCTCTCGTCCTTGGTCCAAATCACTTCAGTATAGCGATTTTCATCAAAATATCTGAAAAATTTCGTGCTATGGACAGCCAAGTTTAGATCGATTCAGAAATTAATTATGCGGAATCATATCGATCGATATAATAGCCCTTTTGGGTGTCGCATACATCCGCGCAAACTTAATATACCCTTGTACCACACAGGTGATGTATGATATAATAAGTCCAGTTGAAAATTTCAATATGTATCTCTTAACAAGTTATAGTTTAAATTTGCAAAAAATATTGACTTCGAAATTTTCTTAAAACTATCTAAAGAGTAACTAGGAAAGCTGACTGTGTCATCCTAAAAAAAAAAAAAAAACAAAAAAAAAACTCTTTACAATTTAATAGGTATTCAACATTCGTGCACCCAAGAACTAGAGCAGTTTTCTTACTTGTTTCACTTGCTTGTCATTGTAAATTTCAATTGACACTTGTAATTGGCATACGTACGCATACATCCTTACTTTCATTGTATATATGCATGTTTTAAACAATTTGCCGTAAATTATGTCTAAGGCTGAAATGTAAACGCATTTTACGGGGTCAATTTTAAAATCAGTTGCTTTTCAGATAAGTAATGCAAAATTCAATGTGTGTGTGTGTGTGTGCGTTTCAGCCATTCATCGTATCACTAAAGGGGGTGCTTGTAAAACACATTCAATAAATTTATATGTATATTATGTTTACTTCAAAGAATGCCTGCATACTAAACATATCGTTACGGTTGCAACGGTTCATTTTCCGCTTCAAACGGTTTCCTTTACGAGATACTTTCGGAAAAGAAACAAATGTAATTTAATAAATTTTAAATGCACCAAATTACACATAAGCGATTACTTCTCAGCACACTCGTTACGGTATCTTAAAGTAACTTATTTTATGGAAATTCATTTCGGACGGACTTTTGGACAAGTATTATACATATCGCAAACAGTCTTGATGATTTGACTTGATGTTAATTTGCTCGTCCGTTCATCTGTCATTCGCAAAAATCGATGTAGAAACTTAACTTGATTATCATTCTTAGCGAACGCGTCTATAATAGAAGTGACTCTTCAAATGGCGATCATTCAAGAGTCATTCCGTTGACATTATACCTTTCGGATTTTTTATAGTAAACTTTCGTTTGCTGGTTTCATTCAGAGAATTGAACAAAATTCGATATAGTGCATCAATGTCTCTTTCAGATGTGTATAAATAAGATGAGAATGCATATGAAATTCGTAGAAGAACTATTGAGATCTTTCCAACCAAATATATATTCAATATGTTGTTTAACAAATTTAGTCTAGTAGTTAGTAAACGAAACGTTGGTGTTGGAAATTTCCAAACCTTGTTTAGAGATTGATCACCGCCACTCAGCGGATGTTTCCAATACACTTGGGTATGCGCGTAGTCAGATGACTCAGATAAAGACTAGATAAAGGAGAAGGGAAGAAGAATGTACTCTTTCCATTTATCGAAAGGAGAGCAACCACACCAGCATGCCGCACGGTATAAGATACGCGAACAAGTGAATGAAACCGCTAAGAAAGTCGTGTAGCCCTCTTAAGAGACTTAATTGATGGAGAAATCTCTTTTATTCTCTGTAAAATTCGTCTTCATTTGAAAACTTTTGCATCCATCGACTATCGATAAAGCATTCAATAACAAATTATTTCCCTAAGGTGTTAGCGGAAGCAAAAACGATCATATTTTTTACCTGAGCCATTTATTGTTAATATGAAAAATTTAGATAATACGAGAGCGAGTGTTAGGAAGGTCTCTGATCATATGTTTTTTCTTTTCTTTTCCTTTTTTTTTTTTTTTTTAATATAACCAATCGTGCGGCACGGTGATATTCGGAAAGAAGAATGGACAGAGCAAAAGATATGAAGGCGGTGACCGCAGCCCAGTGGGTATACGCCCAATGTTTACCGACAAAGCATTCACTTCAGCTACGATTGGATTTTTTGCAATTTAGTAAAAATTTCCTTTAGCCTCATGTCTATATGTCTATATCGACTTATTTATCGGAATGCAGGGCAGCTAAACTGCCTATTGCATATATTTATCTAAGCAAGAAGTCTTTCCTAGAGTAGTTTGACTCATATATGCGATAATTTTGCATCATTAGCATGTGCATCAACTTGGACTTCATTTAAATATCATGCATGAAATGAATTTACGGAAGTATTCTATGCTACGCTACTTCTTGTTACATTCTGTAAAACTTCTGCAATTGCAGTCTTGTGGAGTCTTGAGCAATACAAAAAAAGGGGGGAAATACATTTCCAAATAAGATTGTGCAATAATGCGATAAGAGTATCTGTTATGATCGAGTGACCAGTGCACGTCTTTTGCGAGGCACTTTTCTACAGTAATAACGAGAGTATTTCCTTTTTTTTTTTGGTTCTACAATAAAATATTTTTCTTCATTTTCGTTAACTGGATGGATAATAATTCAGAAATGAAATTGAATGCATTTCACAGACATTGTATAACATGAGAAGAAGTGACAGAGCGAAAACATTGCCCCCTCCTTTATGTTAGATATCGTGAAAAATCTTAAGTTTAACGGGAACCTTTTCATTTCTTTTCTAAAAATAATCCATTTGTTGCAAGTGAATAAAGAAAAACGAATTCTTAGAAAGGCTAAAAGTTCTTAGAAGTAAAAAGTCAAATTAAAAATACATAAGCAGTGCTGTTAAAAAAAACTGCACGTACAGTGCGTACTTAACATTCAAGCGATGACGTCTATACTCGTCAAAAGCAATACAAATGCTCGCATAATAATCGAAGTGAAGCGAATAAGATTTCATTTGTATTGGATAAGAAAATGAACAATTGATTGTCGGAAAAGTCATTGTTATTGAAAATGTTAAAATTTGCCAGAAAAAAAAAAGAAGGAAACCAAAACGTAGGAGGAGCTCCGGCCTATTATATATATCTAAGAAGAAGCAAAATATTTTCTTCTCGTATATGGCGACAATTCACGGTGATATAAAAGATCTTTGATAAGTATTACTCGGCGTTATCTATGGAAGCACAAGATCAACATGTCTCCCTTTTTAGGTAGTGTTGATGGGGGTGACAGTAGATTACCATTTAAGGGTAGAGGAAGAGAGAAGGAAGACTTGAAGGATAGGTTCGCCTTTTATTATACCGATCCATTAGGAATCACCTTCTCAATACAGCTAAGCTTGTCTGTCTGCCTGTCCATATTGTATTCTTATGTTGAACCTGCAAAGCCGTTAGCAACTTTTGATGAAATTTCATCCGACCGACGTGTATTGGGCACAAGGGCGAAGTTCAATTGAAATTTCAATCACTTCCCATACAACGCCATACAAATAATCGTATTAGGCGATATGTTCTAGTATATTTAATAGTGGACCGTAGTCAACTAAAGTGTTTTTACTTGCTGCTTTATTTAGTGTAATCACCTGCAAGACTTATCATCAAGTTGCTAGAGCGACTTTCCAAGTCTTACAAGACAAGACAAGTGACTTACGGACTGTTAGTTTGGTTTTCAAGATTTTTTGCGAAACAAATATCGCGTAGAAAATAGAAATGAAAGCGATATTTCTTAACATGACTGTAAATGCATAGGTACACACAATGACATATTCTTAATGCCATTCGGCCAAAAATACTTATAGCTCGCTCGATAAATAGAATTCAATTTTAATCCATTACTGTTCAATACATTTTGAAACGCATTTCAATAGATTTCTTTGGCAATCGTTCTATGTTCTCTTCGAAATAATTCCAATAAATACACAGACGCACTCAATCAGAATGATATGTCGTATGTCGTATGTCGTTTGCCGTTTGCCGTTTGCCGTTTGCCGTTTTCCGTTGTCGTCGTCATCGTCTATAGTTAAATAAATGCATACATACTTTAGCTGCCAAAAATTTTTTCGAAATGTAATCTGTTTTTTTTTAATGCATACGCTTAACTTATTGACATTTTCCCATATTTAGGACACTTTTTGTTCATTAAAAAACTTTATACGCATTTTATTCAGTTATTCTGACGCTGTTCTGACTACTGTTGACGATTAAATGAATGCGTTTGTTCGCTTATGCGTACCCTTGACCGTTTAACCGATCTACTTGTGGAGTATATTAATTAATTAAATATCTATTGATTTATATATAAAAGGATATAATGGAAATATTATAAATAATTATGTTAATCATTGTGATGCCATTCAGAAATTTCAATTAATGAATAGAAAAAAACAAAAAAACAAACAAATGCACTTAATATCTATTGTGAGACAATTTCTAATCTTCGTTCATCTGTTAAGAAAAAAAAAAAAAAATTTTCTTTTAATTTTCTCTTTTTTTTTTTTATCGATTTTACTAACAACGCAATCAGTATCCCAGTTAAATATGTATTGTTATTAGGTCATCAGTTGATGAATACTGACTCAGGATTTTCACTTGAAAAAATTAAACTAGAAAACAACACCGTACAACGTTACTTGATCCTGCGTTCGTAAGTAGAGCCACGGCACGCGTTAAATTACACACAAAATGCACACAAAACAGTTTTTCCTTTAACAGTTTTCCTTTAACACACAACTCAGGCTAACTGTTTTCTCTCTTAGCGTTAATAAATTGTTCGAAATTTCAATATTTAGCCTTTTTATTGATGAACTTTTTATGAATTGACTTGAAATTCGTTTTTTTTTAAGTTTATTTTTTTCTAAAGATTCGCTTTTTTTATTTATTTGTTATTTTTTCCCCTCTTTTTCTCTGCCATCTCTTTTATTTATTTATTTTTGGCATTTTTTTTCTTCTCTATTTTTTTGTTTTTGCCCTTGTGTCCTTAATATCCGCTTTCGTAGGTTTCGTTTTTATTACTCTGACGTATATCACTACACAGGTCCGCCTAATAAATGGATTCCAGACTATACAGTGTACCGGCACATGTTTGTAATCACCGGTAAGCAATGCTCGAGCATTCGTTTAATCAGTCAATTGACTGACTATCTTTCATTGTTCCGAATTGCTGAACAATCATGCGCACTGTGGCTTAGTTGTTGAGTTAGTTAGTTAAGAAATTCACCATTTCGATTATTTTATGAGGTAACGACTGTTCGTCGCAAATGATGATGTTCTCCATCCGTTGGATTTGGCAGATTTAAGCGACCGCATATAATAGGTTCGTCAAATAATTTATGTTAAACATTTTGGATCACATTTGCTCTTCCGTTAACTGAATTACTCTATGCCTGACTTATCACTCATGCTCATATGTGTAGGTCTGTCATTGAACCGCTTATATTCTGAAAAATCGGGATAGAAAGATGAAATTCCGGTATTAAAGAAATTTGCAAACCTCAGATATGGATTTAAAGTTATGATGAGTACGAGACAATCGTTAAAATGAGACTACAAAGCCCTTATGCATTGCATAATCTACTCTTTAACTGAATGAATGCACTATTATCGCCAATTTCACAGAATTCAAATATTCGCTTAACTTGGTCCGTTTTTGATGAATACGTTGCATTGTCCATAGGAATTTTGAGGAAATTTCTAATATTTATTTACACACAAACACATACACGTATATATACGTATATATGTATATATAGAGATCTTTCAATTCTCTTTAACCTTTAAATAAATATGTGGATTCATATGACTAGCGTCTGCTAAGTTTATTCACCCTACATTTAGTACAAGTACATGCTTGCATTCTGTCTAAAGAGCATTCACTTGCACCATTAAACCGATTTTAACAAATATTTACACACTTTTCTTATACAACATAAATGTGCATGTGTGTATAAGTGTTCTGCTTTTTCTTTTCTTTCTTTCTTTTTCCTTATGTTGTTTGCAAAGAGCATTTTTATGTTGCAAATGTTTACATTGGCGAGATTAAAGGCGTAACATCATCGACAACAAGTGTTCAAGTTCAATATCATTTCATTGCTATGCTTGCGCTTAGCAAGCATTTCTTACCTAATATGCTTAACATAATTATTACTTATAATAAAATTTATTGAAATTCCAAATTTTAACTTGGATTTTCTTACTTTTTATGTAAAATAAAATTTTGCTTTATTTATGATTTAAATTTTATTTTCTTTATTGTGTGTGGTTGTGGTTCAGCTGGAGACGAAATAGACGATTTCTATAAGTCGTTTGCCTCTGCCCGATCGAAAATTCAATAAACCATTTATATAAATATTCTGAGCATAAAAGCACCTCAGAGATGCCATACAATATGCTTCGTGTCCAAGTTGAAGGCTATTTAGCCATGTAACTCTGTCCGCCCCTTAATTTTCTTTAAAACTCTTAACGTTGCGCAGTAATTAAGACATAAGCCACTCAAACTTGACATACACTTAGGCGAAGGCCGCAGATTAAATTTCAAAACGATTATGAAGCGAACACAAAAGCTTCGCCCACAGCTCAAAAAATTGTTACCAAATGCACTTGGTAATACAATGCAAAAGTAATCCTGACGGATCAAATAACACATCGCACACACTAATTGAAAAAGTACCTAAAAATCTTTACATATCGATTTGAAATAATGGAGATTTAAAGCGTTGTACATTGAAAAGTATACTGTAAGGCGATAAATTAAATCAATATCAATTATATCAAATACCCTACACCAGTTCGCTTAACAAAATCATTCATGTAACCTAGATGAAAAGTGGTGGAAAAAGTGGTCCGATCCGAACCATTTTTAATAGGGTTCGTTCTTGGGCCAAAACACGTCGGTCTATCTTATTTCATAAAAGTATCTTAAAAATGATAGGTTGCATACAAAGAAACGAAACCGACAGATCGGCGATTAGACGGACGGACAATCTTACGTTGACTTAGTAAATACTTCTTAATCGATCGATATAAAAAAAAGGTGTTCCTATCTTAGGTCCTTCTGAGTGTTACAACCGACCGCACAAACTCAATATAGCTATACTACAAGCGATGTATGGTATAAAAAGAAAAACATCTCAACTAAAGAAAGAATAGTTTTTGTCTGTAAAACATGTAAGAATATTATAGCAAGTCCAGCAAGGTCGACTATTAAACACCATACACCACTTCGCCTAGTATTGGAAAGCACGCATCAAAAATCGCATACTATTTGCATGTAAAGGCATAGTTTTCATGACAGCCGGCATATTAGACTATGCTCAAAACATCGTATGACGTAATCCAAAATTCAGCAAACTTAATTTATTTCCGAAAATTTTTATATTTTTTTTCATTTGTTTTCGTCATAGAAAATTCATATAACGGTTTGTTTTCATGACAACACTTATATGTGGTAGGGAATAAACAATAAACCTATCTGATCAAAATTCCCTAGTGTTAATTTCATTGCTAAATCGCTACTGTGGACCAGTTTTTATCATAAAATATTGAAAATTACGATTTTTTTCTGAAGGATTTGCTATTCATGAGAAATCCTATACGGAGCGGGGCTCAAATAATGGACCCATGTGGTTCAAATTTCTTCCATCTAATTTTCATGCCAATTTATTGCAATGAAAAAATTTTGATCATAAAATATTAACGGTTACGCCTTTTAGACATGTAAAGACGTACGTTTCGTGAGAAGTCTTACGTGCTGTGCTATTTAAAAAATAGACCTACGTGGTCCAAAGGCGGTAATATTGCTTTCTTTGTTAATTTACTATTATAAATAAATTTTCATGATGAAATATTGAAAATAACACCTTTTGGGCGTATAAAAATTCAGTTTCCGTAGGAACGGTTAGATGGCAAAGGGTTCAAAAAATTGCCAGAACTGATTAAAAGTTTACACATCACTTTCGATTGTCGAAACGTTCTTACTAAGCGATTATCCTGCGAAATTTTTAAAATTACAATATTCTTTTTTATAAGGTCGTATGAGAAGCGACCGAAAAAGTGATCCGATCCGAACCGTTTTCAATAGCGTTCCTCCTTGGGTCAAATTTCATCAAAATATCTTGAAAACTGCAACATGTAGATTGAATATAAAAATCCATAAACAGACATCAGACGGGCAGACAAGCTTAGATTGATCGAGTGAATAATTCGGAAACGATTGGTATATCTCAGATTTTTCTGGGTGTTACAATCATTCGCACAAACTGAATATACCCTGTATCAAAATTGGTGTAGGGTATAAAAAGAAAAAAATAAATGTTTTTTGACTATATAGTCGATAGGATTTTATGCGGGAAAAAATTGCATTATCTGATCTTCACTATGCTTATTCTTATTAATTTTTTCTTCAGTGTCATTGTATAGCTAATGAAAAAGCCAGTCGAATGTGAAAAGAGATTTACTTACTCTCTTCACTCAGCCTTTTAAAATAGCAACTGACGAATACGCTCCAAGTCGCTTACGGTCTTAATCTGGAAAGATATATATATAAAGATATATATATATATATATATATATATATATGTATGTATTGCTATGAGTTATTTTCTTTTTCTTACTCTCTCTCTCTCTTTATCTCCTTCTCTCTTCTCTTCTCTCTCTCGCGCGCGTTCTCTCGCTTATTCATTTATTCTCTTTGATTAGAAGCGCTTAAAATATTTTTTTTGCATTCGCTTGTTGTTGTATTAATAAATACACTCATTGTTCTTGCTTTTCCTTTCTCTTTTCATTTTTTCATAATTATCGCGAGAGATTTCGCTTTATCTATATAAAAGTTTTGCATGTGCATTTGAGCATCTATTACAAAATTTTTTACATTAAAATAAAATAAAATCTCAAATAGTTCGAAAATCGATCATACCACCTCGAGTAATAAAAAGATAATTAATTGTAAATTCATCAAATAAATATTGTGGAGAATAGAAATACAATTAGGATTGATCGTGTGAATAATTAATTATTTAGATATATACTAAACAATGGGTTTACGTTTTGGTGGAAGATGCTCGTTGACAAAATTAATGCAGCAGAATAATTTACGGAAGGCTTTCTATGCTTCGAAGCGATTTTTATCACATTATCCTGTTAATGACAATATTTACGGCTTGAATGAAGAGAAACGGAAATTGCGTGAAACGGCTTTCAATTTCTTTCAAAAGGAATTGGCCCCTTTCGCCAAAGAAATTGATAAAAACGATCATTTTCCGTAAGTGCTTAACAGAGAAACGAAATAAATAACAACAATAATGGCAACAACAACAGCAACAACAACAGCAATAACAAAACCTGCATATTATATATTCATTTATAAAGCGCATTTATTTTTCTTAATTATTTAGAGAACTACGTAATTTCTGGAAGAAAATGGGCGATCTGGGATTTTTAGGTATAACGGCCGAACCGGAATTTGGTGGCACGGGTGGATCATATTTAGATCATTGTATTATTATGGAAGAAATCTCTAGGTGAGCGATGTCGTTTTCAAATATCTATTATTACAATATATAATAAGCTAAACACTTGCAAAATATACATATATGTGTGTAGCGTTCATATTAATAGGAACTTAATTCATTTAAATTGCATACATACCAATAAAAAGGCCATAGTTTGAATTTAGCGGATGAATATTTCATATCTACGAATACAGATTTTTGTAATTTGCTTTGTGTTTCATTGAAAACAGGGCAGCAGGTGGTATCGCCTTGTCTTATGGTGCCCATTCGAATCTCTGTGTTAATCAATTGACGAAAAATGCGACTTCCGAACAGAAAGAGAAATATTTACCGAAACTGTGTAGCGGTGAGCATATTGGCGGCCTGGCAATGTCAGAGCCGGGCGCCGGATCCGATGTTGTTTCCATGAAACTAAAAGCCGAACGTAAAGGAGATTATTTTGTTTTAAATGGAACAAAATTTTGGATCACCAACGGCTCAGTTGCCGATACGCTAATTGTTTATGCCAAAACAGGTACGGGAACCGCAGACAAACATAGTATTACTGCTTTCATTATTGAAACGGCCAGCGAAGGTTTTAGCATTGCTCAGAAACTCGACAAGTTGGGTATGCGTGGCAGTCCAACTTGCGAATTGGTTTTTCAGGATTTAAAAGTGCCAGCGAAAAATATCTTAGGCCAAGAAAATAAAGGCGTTTATGTATTAATGTCGGGACTCGACATTGAACGCTTGGTATTGGCCGCTGGTCCGGTGGGCCTTATGCAAGCAGCTATTGATATTGCGTTCGAGTACGCTCATCAGCGGAAACAAAAAGGACAACTGATAGGAGAGTTTCAATTGATGCAGGGAAAAATGGCGGATATGTACACGACTCTAAGTGCCTGTCGTTCGTATTTATATAGTGTCGCTCGTGCCTGTGATAGCGGTCATAATAGTTCCAAAGATTGTGCAGGCGTCATATTATACTGCGCTGAAAAAGCCACCCAGGTGGCCTTGGAGGCGATCCAAACGCTCGGCGGCAATGGATACATTAATGAATATTCTACTGGTCGAATAATGCGTGATGCAAAACTATATGAAATCGGTGCTGGCACCTCAGAAATACGTCGTTGGCTAATAGGAAGGCAATTAAATTTGGAATACAAGTAATTGTTACACACAATTTCCTCCTCTTCCTAAAATTAAACAATGTTGCATTTATATTTGTTATTGTTTTCCATTTTATATTTAATTTTTGTTTGTTTTTTTTCTTTTGATTTATAATTTATAACGTTGCGAATAATAATAAATAAAAAATAATAAAAATTTAATGAGAGCATAATAGTCGCATAATTATTAGTTAGTAATGCAAAACTCACAAACGTTCTCTCTTTCACGAGCTCCCGAGGACTAAGTAACGCCAGGAAAGCAACCCGTATACAAATGTCGCTATTTGGAGGCTCACAATCGAGATATATTCTACGTATATATATATATTTTTCGGTTTTAAAGTATACAGAAATACACACCAGAGAGTATAAAATTCGTAGTATATTTGGCTATGTCCGTCCGTCGTGTAATTTAACTTAAAGGAAAACTTAAAATAAATATTTAGCCAAATTGTTAACACTTCAGCCCGCCTAATAAACATGACGCCCATAAGGAAAGTTCTTCCATTTTAATATTTGCACGAGCCATCAAGGAAGTCAGATAAAAGAAGGTCGAGAAACACTTGAAACTGCTTACGTATTAATTTAGGAAAGCCTGTGTGTTAAGCATTTCCCGTGAGGCGAATATTAATTTCTTACTTCTTGAATATATTTTCTTAAAAGTGAAACTCGGTTACGTTATTATTTAATTAAAAGAATTTTTTTTATTATCAATAAAATTACATAAAAGAATAAAAACACAAAAAGTTCGCTTCGCTATGTTTCCATGCGATCGTACAAAATGTCTACAAGTTGGGTAAGTATGTAAGCATATAATTGAATGTAAGCATACGTATATACAAAAAAGCAAGAAAAAGAATATATATTAGTGTGCATGTGTGGGTACATATACATGTGCGTATGATACTTTTTTTAATTACATTGTAAAAAATAATAATAATAATAATTACATTTTCATGATTAGTTATTAAGATAATATAATTAATTATTAATTAATCAAAAATGAATAAACTCGCACGCTGAATACTCTTACGCATATATATATATATACAAATAAAACTCTTCTTACTTATTGCCCGTACTACGGAAAAGTTCGCGCAAAATTAATTCGATTTGAAAAGAAAAGTGATTACCCAACTACACAATAGATTTGATGGATAGACAAAAAAATTGTCAACTTTACAGTCTTTTCAATCTTTTTTCGAGCTTTCACAAAGCAAGAGGAAGCGTGAAATTATTAAAGCCGGTATACTTAAGCTCAACTTTTGCTGAGATAGGCCATACTTAGTGAATGATTATCATGAAAAAAAAAACCGATTTATGGAATCGAATATTTGAGCTGAGCGAGCGGGTTAAATCTGCAATCTTAGCAAAAAAAATGAAGACTTTTCTTCCATCCCCCCACCGAAGGAGGAGAGGATGCGTAGCAATGTATGCTACACGATACGAACGCAACAAACAAAAAGCTGTGCCCTGTGTGTATTAATAAGTTATTTAAAAAGGTGTTATGATCT
The DNA here is from genome assembly GCA_001077435.1 of Glossina morsitans morsitans. NCBI lineage: Eukaryota > Metazoa > Arthropoda > Insecta > Diptera > Glossinidae > Glossina > Glossina morsitans. The sequence goes on along the minus strand of CCAG010009360.1, from coordinate 63,746 downwards.
AAATTTGGTACAAATATATCTTAACGCCAGCTAAGCCGTTGCTTGGCCAACATGCTTGAAAATTCAAACAAATACAACTTTTTTACATTTCATTCACACTTCAATGCTCAGAATCGACAAATGTTTGTGCAAAAAGAGATCTACTTGTATATATTGATAAGATTGGAAACTTAGTACGAACATATAATTACAAAAATACAAAGAAAACAAAAAACGAAACACATAAATGACACATTAATACATGATTAGCATTGTATAGGTATAGCTGTGCAAGTGATTATCAAAAATCCGGTTGATTTAAAGTAAGCAAATTTGCTGATACATCAGTGTATTCATGAAGGATTTGTTTTTTATAGAAAATTCGAATACGCAGATATCGAATTAAGTTATGACCCAATCCGGTAAACAATCAACGATATTCACAGTGAACAGTGTAAACTGTAAAGACTTTAATTTGTTAAGAAACGGTACGATTTTCCATCGAAAGCAATTCAGAAATCAGCAATAAAGCCATTTTCGCTTTCTAAAGGTTGTTTGTTTTCATTCCGAATGGAATATTAAAAGTATAAGAATATAAGAGTGCAATAATAAAAGAAGGGCGAGAAGCTTCGCACTCGTTTGTGCAGGCGGCGGCAGTAGGCATCTTCCATATATTGATTTTAAAGAATAATATTAGGTTATGTTGAAAAGTCTCAGGTGGTTGATGTTTAGTGACTCCGCTACATCCCGACAGCTTGCTTCATCAGCCAGTTATATCTCTGACATCGAAATTTCCGGAACGGAATCGAGCAAACCCCTTCCTGGGTCCTTCGTTCGCTCACACTTTACAAATTTTTTCTTACAACGTTTTCACCTTTCTCATAGTAAAAAGGCATTACATGGCGAATTTCTTCAGATATTTCATTCGTTTTCCAGTAACTTTTTACCCGAGAATTAGAAGACAATCTCAAATATCACCTTTTAAGCACGTGTTCGTTTGAGACAATCAGGAGAGTATTGCCCGATATATAGGCATCAACACAATCACGGATCGGAAAAAACCGAGGAAAAAAAAATAGAATGAAAACAACTGTTCAGGGTGCAAAATGAATGAAGCGCGTACCTTGCCGGATGTTTGATTGTCAATGCACATTATACGTATATATTTAGTAGAAAATTATAGTTTTTTTTTTTAAATATATCAATTGGCAAAAACATTGGCATTAGAAAAATGATTATTATTATAGAAAACCTATTGTTAATGTTATTTTATATTTTTCGATTAATACGTACACAAAATATTTCTTATAAGCTAAAGAGCAAAATGTAATTTTTTTTTTTTGAATTTATTATTCCAAACGAAAACTATGAGACTCGGTTTTCTTTTCCGTTCTCATTTCGGATGTTGTTGTATACGATTTACGTTCCATGACACGTTGAGTCATTGATGTTAAACGTTCTGAACCCTGATCGATAAGACTCAGTTTTCCGCCGTCAGTGTTAACCGTCATTTGCTGGAAACTGCTTTCCAATGGCTTAACGCTTGCCGTCTCCGTTGTTTTATCAAAGTTGCGTGTTTCATATCTAACAACAGAATAGAAAAGAAGACGATTTGTAAAAAGTATACGACAATGAAAAAAAAAAGAAAAAAAAACAACCTTGAGTTCTACATATGTGGCAGATTGAAACGATTATTTTCAATTCAAAGCAGTTTTCTTTATAAAGCAATCGTGATTGTAGCTGCAAAAAGTCCTCTACAAAAAAACTTATTTATTATATTTTTGGTCACACAACTCATTAGGCTGGGTTTGCAAAATCAGTTAAGTCGTGACTAAGCTTTCATTGCATCTAATAACCAAATATCAGTCGACAAGACTATTAGCCGATTGGAGACGCCTTTTTCCTCGCTGACTGATTGCTCGAATATTTACGCAGTATTAAAAGGTTAAGTAAATCGGTCCTAAAACTCACCCACAATTATCAAGAAATCATACATAAATAAAGTGAAACTTTTTATATATGTTTTTTAGTCTGCATGGCCATGATGGAGATGCTATCCATCATTGACATTTTAAAGTAAAAATATGGTTTCAAATATTGCTTATTCATTTTTTCTTTTTTTACACATATGACTTCCGGGATATGCTACAATATCGATTGAATATTTACGTACATATAACACAGTCATCAAGATAGTGAAAATTGTGCTGAATAAAAAGCAGTGTGGAAGGTACTCTGGCAATATAGTCGTTTACTTGCCAGCCAGATTCAAGATTGAATGGGAAAAAAGCTTTTGAAAGTCTCTACAAAAGAGTGTAAGCATATTCAAGTCGGATGTAAATATTGCTTTATTCTCTATCAAACTTTAAGATAAAACTTCCCTAAGAAATTATGTAATTTTCTGTATTGCAGCTTCCTCTACGATTGATGGAGGACATCGCAGTTTTACTCTTATCATTCATTAAGAGTAAACCTTATTGGCGTTAAAATTTCTAGTCGTTGCCAATTCAATTTCGACTTGGTCTAGGTATTAAAGTTAAACTATTTAGAATAATTAAAGTCTCTAAATAAATGATTACAAAACCAAAAAAAAAAAAAATTTTAATAATAAAAACTCTTTCGTCAATTTCAAGATACGAACAGAAATTGAAAATTGATGAAAAACCTGTGAATGCGAAGGAAGGTGACCTCTCTGGTTTCATTAATAGTAAAAGCGAAATACTTTTCGGTATCCGCGTACAATGATCCTTTTCTATTATGGAGGCAAAACTGGCTCATTTCTAATGCTTCGATAAGTCTTGGGTTTCCAGTGTATGTTTAGCAAAATTGATGGATCCCAGGACCTATAAAATTTTAAAGCAAGTTGAATGATGAATGCTGTGCTTGGGCTTGCAGAGGAAAAAAACTGACCGAACGAAGATTGCTCTCGAAGCGCTGTGTTTACCTCATTTGGATTTTGTGCAGAATGTTGTCTGCGATCATACTGCACACTGGGCAATGTGCATGCTAAAATCTTGAGCTAGCAAATGTGATGATTTATTGGAAGATCTGCTAATAATCAGGCAGACCCGATTTAAACCTATGATTACTGTAATCGGGAACAAAAATGGATGATGCAAATTGATATGTTAAAGACGCAAGGCAAGGTATTATTAATTAAATGAAACTGTTTAATTCCTGCACAGCACACGCAGACGTCAGTCCAACGCTTTACCTATTTATTGGGCAAAATTCGAATATATGTATTGCGACGTTTACAAGAAGAAGAAAAGATTTTTGACATTTTCTTTTCTTTACATTTAAAAAAAAAAGTAATTGGTGCGAATGTCTAATAAATTTTAAAAATTCCATATAGTTTTCAAAATTTTGTCAATCACAATCTAAAGAAAAGAATATTCTTGAAGAAACGGTTGGCAGATTTAAGACAAATTAAATACTTTTCCATCACTAACCTTGAAGTGTAACCTTCGTAGCTTTGATGTCCGGGATAAGAACTGTTACTGGTGATTTGCACTACGCCACCTTGGCCGAAAGTTTTGTCATGAAGATCTTGTACACATGCTTCCAAATTCCGATTCACTTGATTTAAATTCGTAACCGTTGCAGTTGCGGTGGGTGTGGGTGTGGTGGCATTGACAGCTGTTGCAGGCTGTTGTTGAGAATTTTTGTGCATTTTATGAGTAGACGTATCCATATGTTGTTTGCTGATAACTATTGCTATTAGTAGGTGTTAAAGGACTAGTAGGCTGCGATAATCTGCCACCCGTATTACTAGGTGAACTGCTACCGCCGGCCACTGGGCTGCCTGGATAAGGCCTTGGCACAGCGTTGCCAGTTAATTTAGTGTTAGTTCTAAATGTATGTGTTGCGGTTTGCATGTTAGAGATAGTGGTTGAGAGCGGTGGTGGAGGCGGCGGAAATACCGTAGCATCATTATCATCCTTAGCATGGCTCAAGAAAGTTGGTGACACCGCGCTCGGATGATGAAAGTGTTGAGGGTTTGTGGTATAATTGTAATGGTGTTTAGATTGTTGCTGTTGTTGACTCAAATAACCGGGTGACGCCGATGGCTCTTGATGACCATAATAACCCGAGCGGTTAAGTGTCTGTATTGGAAAATGTTAAAAGCCATTGTTAGTTCGCGAATAGATAAAGTTAAATGCACGAGAATAATTTAAAAACCACTACACAGTTACTCTGCCCCTAATTTTTGCATATGTGTTAATTTTTTACTACGCAAAGATACATTTTTTGTTATTAACAACATTCCAAAGTATTAAAATTGATACATACGTTATTGTGGCTCTTGAGAGTGCCGTATGACGACTGAATGTATTCTGTATCACTTTCATCAGTTGTAAAGCCTTGAACGTTCTTTTGCCTAGAACGTGCTTGTCGTATATGTATGAGTTTTTGACGTGCTTCCTCCAATTGTTTTTCCATACGTAATACATCAGAACGAGCGTTAATTTCCTGAGCCATACCATCAACCATCGAAGTGTTAATTTTCAGAGTGCGCTCCTCTTCAATTTCAAGACCTTGCTGAGCGGCTCTCACCAAATTGTCTGTAGATTTGATTACAGCATTTCCAGCCGCTTGAAGACGTCTGCCCGCCTCCGAGTTCGGATTAGATTTTACTTTGCAAGCAATTAACAACTGGGCTGTGGAAGCAGCTACCTGTTTAGCAGTGGAAATAAGCATTTCTTCCGTGCCTACACCACGCACAAGATTTTGAGCTGCCTCTACTAAGCTGTGAGTGGCTGCTGCGACTAGACGTGCAGCTGAAATTAAGCCCTCTGACCACTGCCCATCATCCGATGACGTTAAAGGTCGTCTAGCCACTTTGCCTTGATCGATTAGCTCACGTTGAGCAGCATTGGCCGCTCTTACCAGAGCCGAAGAAGCAGCCATAATACCCTTAGCAGCTTCCAATATCATTTCATCAAATTTCATATTTTCATCCAATTCAATCTGTAAGTAAAACGCGAGAATATTGAGAATGGCTGTTAGGACAGAAATCCTTGAATTGCAAATGTTATGAAGAATTATTAAAAATGAATTTGAACATACATTTTGTTAGTGGCTTAGTTAATAATCACAGTAATAATATGTTTGATTCCTGGGTGAAAGACAAAATGCAACAACCAAGAATATCAAACATATCTAACTGGAATTATCAGTTGTTGAGTTAACAGTAGTTGGAATTGAAAGCAAACACCAGAGGTACCATAGTTAGTAGCAAAAAGGATATTTAGTACAGATCTCATACTCATTCACACTTTTAGTTTCTTATTAGTATTTTTTTTTTTGTTGCTTAATTTATTTTCACTGCATGGTTGAAGCATTAGTAAACGTTCGTCATTCATCGATTATTGGTTTAACGTTGTTTAACGGTAATAGATTTTAAACAAAAAAATTTACCTTGACATCATCGTTACGTCGAGGACGCAAAGAAGCTAACTTCTTTGCGGCCGCATCAATGGAAGCAGCTGCTCCAAGCAACTCATTTTCAGCTATTACAGTTGGATCTTCTGGATCTATCCAATCGGAACCTTTCAGCAAACGAGCCATAGCCACAAGATCGGTGACACATTTCGCTACACGTCGCGATAAGTGCATACGTTCATCGGCGGAGCAGTTACGCAATATACCGTTTAGAAGTTCGCGATAAGATTCACCCACCGCTGCACCAGCCTCAAGTGTACGTTGACGTAGATCTTCAGTTTCGGCACAATTCCAAGCCACCGAACGACAAACCAGCAGCATTTCAGATATTGATCGTCTTCCCATGTTGGCGGCAGCTACAATATCCCCTTGTAAATTGGAAGCACCAGCAGCCACCGCTTTAGCGGTCGCCAAAGTGACATTCTTTGTGACTCTTATCAAGTCCTCAGGCCCTACTTGAGCACTACCCGTTGGAGGCGGCGAATGCATAGCCTAAATGTAATGAAAATAAATCATATATATGTGAGTATACATGAGATGAAAGGATTAAGCATCGTAGGTACTTACCCGTATTTCCTGTGATATAGCTTCCACTGTTGCTTCCATAGCTCTCGTACCTCTGCTATGCTCATCTTCAACAGCTTTAACTGTTTTCAATAGCGAGGATACATTTAAGACCATCACCTGATGATGTAGGAATGGAGGATGTGTGTTCAAAAATCGCATACAAAACAAATCTAATTTCTTCTCTACATGCGTGTAACACCTGTTTTTACTTTTACTTACTGAATACTTAGGGCTTTTGCATGATACAAACTATTAATTGCAGTACTACTACTACTACTACAACGACTACTACTACTACTACTACTACTATTACTATTATAACTAGGACTAAACTTTAGCAATAAATTGATATTCTTCGAAAATAAATAGTAATTGAAGATTCTTTACTAAAAGCTAATTAATATGAATATACAAAGCGTTTGGCAGGTAATTAAAAATCATCAAAGTTTATGATTTATGCATTTTGTTTTTACAGACAATAATGAGCTAAATGAGACAATCGTTCGTTATCAATTAATTGATCAAATAATATTCTATAAACTATTAAAATTAAATAGTGAAAGAATATGGCGACAGCAGATGGTGCATTATGAAGATAGCGATGACGCGAACAGTAGTAGTTTTTCATTCAATCGTTATAACAATACGACTGTGTCCGTTTAGTTTGGCTTTTTGATTTATGTTGTTGTTAATTTCGATAGCAGCAATTTTGCTCAGTTTTCATTAAGCATCTTTGTATGTTTATGTGATTGAAAGATGGTCGCACGCAGAAGTGAGAAACGAAATAAAAAGAATTATGGATAGAAAGAAAAATCATATCAATTCGTTTAATACCAAATCTTCGTTTCGTTTCTATTAAAAAAGCGAAGAAGAAGTTAAGAATTTTTCGTAACAAAAAAAAAAATGGCTTGAAAAATGATTAAAAATATACCAGAAAAATTTGATAGACATGAAGATACGAAGAGACGATATGATAAGCACTATTGATTCCGCCCATCGATAATGAAAATTTTTTGCTTTTTCATACCCTTGCACACTTGCAGCTGGCATAGCAACGAATAATGCAGGCTAAGTTTTGTTAAACAATGTAGTTTGTTTGGAAAACCTCGAGAGAAAATAATTTAAAATCTGCATTCATCGATGACTAATTATTAGCAGACATCCGTTTGAGACAAGAAGAACAAGAAGATGAATGATTGAGATGATTAGGTGCTTTCAACCAAAGATGCGCGCTCATTTCGACGATATTTACTACAACAAGCTTTTCAATTTAATGGTTAGATAAATTTTTAAAATAAATTGCTAATTTTACTCAAAATTTTCGTAACAAGTTCAAAGCCGCAATCAGTGTAAGCGAAGTTCCCTTCAGGTTCAAATACGAAAATTAAACATAACGAGTAATACCACTGTAAACTTTTCGGGGAAAAGAATTTTGTTTTTTTGTTTTTTTTTCTCATTGGCTTAAGAGATGCTTTGTTTGGGTTTTCTAGAAAATGAGGAAAAAATTCAGTGAATTGAAGAAATTATTTGTTGGAAATAATGTCTTATCTGGTACGTGCGAGATATCTAATACACTAACTTATGTCTATGTGTTTATGTCCATTGAAAAGTAATTCCCAAAAGACTTATGATTGAGAGCGATTCGAAACTTTTCAGTGCTTGTGCTAAGAAATTACAAGTTTAGGGTGAAGGTTCTCGAATTGATTATGAATTCGATTATGGTATAGACTATGTTTGCTCGCCGTTATAACCGTACTTTCGCAATACGCGGAGTGTGAGACAAGCACTTTCGAGAATGCGGAAAACTAATGGTATTTTTATGGTGCTGGACAAACGGAAACAATAATAAGAAATTTATTGTAATGAAAAACACGTCTATACCACCATACCATAAGATAACCTTTTCGCCGATCAAAAACTGATCAAAAAATCACTAATCCCAAAATCCCTTTCGTATTCTCTAGTTATAGACATTTAAGTTAAATGTAATTCTTCATAAGAGCCCTTTTAATTAATGATACCTCGCGAGATTAGTTTCAGCTATTTTTTTACATTTTTTGTTAAATATACGCTTAATAGCCTCTCTAACTGTTCTTAGTCAATTAATTTCCTTTCCATACGAAAAAAGGCTACTAGACAAAAGTAGGCTTTTTTTAGGCTGTTACAGTGGTTTTACGACTGAACGATGAGCTTAAAGAGAAGAGAAAGCGAACGCGTCGAAGATAATCAGTAGTCGTCAGAATAAAGTGGAGAGACTGCATTGAAAAAATGCATTTAAAAAAAAAGGTTAGAATTGAATTTCCTCCCCTAATGCAATTACTTATCATATCACACTCGTATACTGAATGCCCACATTCACAGAAGAAGATAAATAAAAATAGTTGCAAATACAGAGAATGGGAGAAAGGAATACAAGCACCAATCAGCCGAAGTTGAAAATAGTTTTTAGTAGCCATTATTTACAGCAAAGCATCTAGCATCTAGCATCTAGTTAATTAAGGGGTGTATTGTTAGGTAATCTGAAACCATTAAGAAATCAACTAAGGAAAAATAACTTTTGCATACACTAAGGGAAATATTGTATTTTCAATTAGGATGATGATGATGATGATGATCACTTATTATTTAGTATATAATGATTGAATACGGAATGCAAATTTACGTGCTATGATACATATACACTTCTGTTTGATATGTATACATTTTTTTCTTGTAAGTGATGACGAAGATTTCGAAAAACAAATTAGTTAAGAGTAAGTAGTAACTAAAAATCGTAAAATCGCATCAATTAAGCGACGGTGAAATTTCTATAGATGCCGTCAATCAAAAACTACATAATGCTCTTAGAAACACCTGTCAATCGTTTTAAGTGCCCAAGTTTTTTTTACTTTTTGCATAATTACAACATTAAAAGCGTTACACTCAGGTAGAAGAAAGCATTAGACAGAGAAAAATGAAAAAAAGTCTTTTGACTTGTGTGGACCTACCCTCGCACTTTCCTTAAGATCTTGCATGGAAGGATCATTAATAGGTTTCCCAGAAGCCAACTTGGTGGCATTTATCAAATCACCTAGGGCTGAAGCGACATCTTTTACAGCGTTTATCACCATTACCTGGGAATCTGGTTGAGAAGAGCCGAGAGAACAGGCTCCCCGTTTCACAGCGTCGGCCAATTGCACTGAAATTATAATTCCGTTAGAAAAATTTGTTTCAACTTTCATTTCACTTACATATGGTTGTAACAGCATTTTGCGCCGCATTAGCCAGCTGATCTTGAGTGCCAGCAGCTCCCGTAACCAATACTTTGGTATCTTCTACCAACGCTTTAGCTGTCTGTAAGATGTGCTCGCGATGATCAGCAAAAGTACCATCGCCATCTGAATGTAACGTACCGGCAGTAGCGAACATGATTGTGGTATCTAAATCTCCAATTATGCCGGAAACAGTATGAGCAGCATTAATGCAAGCCTGGGTACCACGGGAGCCCGCCTGCAAAGCAGCTAAAACTTGTGCAACTTTTTCGGATATTTCGCGTGCACTGCGCGATATGTCGTTTTGCGCTGACGTATCTCCAGGTCGCGTACCTCCAGCACTTGACTGTATCATAGAGCTAACCGATCGACCCAAATCTATGACGGTACTTCGTATACGCATGGCCACGTCTGGCGAGGTTGTAGTAGTAGAAGCTCCCACCGAATCCTGAGTTAGTTGGGTGTATTGTTTGGCCATTTCAACAGTCAACTGCGGCATTAGTTTAGGTTCTATGCTAGATTTAGCATTAATTTCATTACCCAAGCGCGCAATTTCTTTGGCTGCTTGTACCATGCGTGTCTGATAGTCAACAAAAGAATCTGAGTACGATGCATTTAACAGTGATTGACGCTTGTCCGTTAAACGAGTAATAGCGCGATTCACTTGTTCCATTAGGCCCGTTACAATCCCAGTTTCAGCGTTTATTTTCTCAACTGTCTGTGTCAGCTCTTGTATCGCCTCTCGTGTCCCTTCAATGGCATCGTCTAATTTTGGGTGCGTATGTAAAGCCCTAGGATTGCCAGCGGATTCTTTTGCGGCTTGTACCAATTGCACGGCACTTTCCACCACCGACTTAGTTTGATTAAGAAGGCTCATTTGTTGATTTGTGTGAACTATGTGCGTGCAAGCACCAATAGCTCCATTTACCATCGGCACCACATAACGAGAAATTTCGCCGACTGCATGACCTAATTGCTCAGCATTATTTTTTCCGGCTAAGCGTATAGGCTCCAACTTATCTAATAACTCAGCAGCAGAATTTAATGTTTGGCCGCTAAAACCGTGCAAATTGTTGTCACGGCGTAGACTTAAACCTTGGGCATTTACCGCCAATGCGCAACTGTCTAATTCTCTCATACAAGTTCCCAATGTTTGCAAGACCTGATCGCACTGTGCTTGACCCGGAGCTTTTTCCCGTATATTGTCCACTAAACGTTTCACAGATTCTGATACTGGTGTTGAAGCATTTGATAATTTCTGCCATACCGGGGGATCATCTGGTGATAAAGCCAACGATTTGGCGGCTTTTACCATTTCAATTACTCCGTCAATGACTCCTCTAGCAGCATTAAGGACGGGTTCTTGAGCCTTCCTGCCTTCAGCCGAAATTTTGGCCGGTATGGAAATAAACTCGGGACTAGATGCGTATTGGCGCACAGCTTTTACTGCTTCCAATAAAGGCTCGACCAAACGCGCTCGTGATGGAGTAGCCGGATCATCTTCAATGGCCTTAATTTCTTGAACCAGGTTTGCGGTAGCCGTGGCAACTTGTTTTGCTAAAACTATAAACTCATTCTTGGCCACAGGATTGTTAGTATTCATGCTGGCTTGGCGACAAATCGAGCACAAATAACTTGTATGCTTGGCAATAACTGTAAGAGCTGAAATTTTTTGTTGCTTGGACGATTTTGGGCTACTAACAATGTCGCAATGTTGACGAATGCCTTGGTATGCCCACGTCAATTGAGCTTGATCAATAATGCCAGGACGACCTGCAATGCTGCTGGGATGAGAAACCCCAATTAAGTAGGCGGCTTGAGCCGAAGACTCAATTAAGCCGTGAATAGATTCGGAAACATCATTCACCGACTTTGCAAACTCAATGTAATTAGACTGCTTAGCGTTGTTAATCATTTCAGAGAAGGCATAACCGAGATTTCGTGACTTTGTAGTTGCAGTTTCAACGCAATCGAAGTATCCTTGATCATTAATAGGCTCATGGGGATATTCTAACATAACACGTAATGCCTCAATATTACGGGCAGCATTATCGCATTCCTTTTGACCGGGAGCTGATTGTATACTGGCGTCCACTAGTTTATTAATGCTTTCAGTTACACTACGAGCAGCAGCATGCAAAAGATTCTTTGCGTTTGGCTGACCTGGGTCAGCAGCAATAGATTTTGCTGTTGACAATAACGAGCATGATTGTGTCGATACATTACGCAAGCAATTGATCATTTCAGAACGCACAGCCTCGTCTGGTGTCTGACCAGCCATTTCCATGGAAACTGAAAGCAAATCTCGATAACTAGCAGCGAAATGATTGCTAGCTTCAGCAAGTTGTGCTGGACTGGCATACGCTTGAACGATCTGAGCTCCAGCAGTACTTAAAGTTTCCGAAACTTGCTTGAGTTCGCTTTGTAAAATACTGTAACTTCGACTAGATGGGGGAAATTCGCTCATTGAAAGTATCTCACTTAACTCGCTGACATTACGTAACGCCAAGTCGACTTCACGTTGACCTGGTATACAATCGACCGCTCTAGACAGTGCTTCAGTGACGTCACGTCCAGCTTGTGTCAGGGCATGGGTATCACCTACATTTTGCAAAGTACGCTGCGCTTCTTCGATGAGACGAGCTGAGCTCAACACAACTTCGTCTGCGCGATCTATCACAGTTGGATTACTCGTAGTGGCGGCAACGCCATGAACACTTTTTGTAAAGTCACCCAAAGCTAACGCTGTATCACGACCAGCAGTACCAGCATACAATCGATGGCCTTGCAGAACTGAAGAAATCAATTGACTTAAAGCTATTCCGACATTTTTCGCGGACTTGCACAATTGTTGGGCGGTGTTTTCGACTGTTTCACCAGGTAATGGGCGCAGAGTACCTGACTGAGCTGCTTTGCGTGTATCATCGAGAACGTTGTGAAGATTACGTACCGCTTCTAATGCTGACTCCAATTCTTGCCCTCCACATGCTTCTCGAGCTCGCAAAGCTGCTGAATTTAGTTCGGAGACGGTTTGACCTAAAGATAAAGCACTCTTAGAAAGCTGTGTTGCAACTGGTATGTCAGTTACAGTCGGCTGAAGAGCACGAGCCGCTCTTGATACTTGAACAGCAGGTTCAATGAATTGTTCAGCAGCTTCAATTAAATTGAATTGAGCATTATAATCATCCGGATTGGAACGAGTAGTTTTCACAGTAGTAACTAAGCGAGGTATAGTGTCAGCCGCACGCTTACAATCCTGGAGCAATGTTTCCTTTGTCTGATGGTCGTCACTATGCTGCACTGCATTTTGGGCGGCGCTAATGCACTGTGTTGCAGCGGAGGCGGCCTGCTTCGAGCAATATTCCAAACGTCGTATAAGATTGCGTTTAATAGCTGGCGTGTTAGCAGTAGTGGTGGTGATTTCACGTAGTTCTTCAGCGGCGCGACGTAGGGCATTTTGATTTTCGGTATCGTGCGGATTACTAGAACAAAGGCGAGCGGCTTCCACTAACTTAGCAGTGGCATCGGCTAATTGCTTAGCAGCGGATAGCAAACGTCTTTGCATATCGGCATCCTGCTGTTGGTCAGCTTCACCTTTAATGCTTTGGATAAGTTGCGCTGTAGCTTGTCCCAACGTCTTCGCGTGACGTACCATCTCCTGAGGGTCATTTGAAGAAACAAGAATGTCCGTGCCAATAATTACGTTTTCAACGGGACTCATTTCTTGACTGGTGCGATTAGCATATTCACGAGAGCTCAATTTTACGTGCTCCATCAAGTCACTTAAACTCTTAGAGACATCGCGAGCTGCCGCCAACAAATCGTTTTTAAGTTTAGGATCGTTGGTGGCTTCATTACACATTTCACATAAATATTTCACAGCACGTGTGACATTACGTGCAGAACCTTCTAGGTGTTCGCGACAAGCGGCGTTATGAAGTGTGGGAGCCACAACTTTAGCACAAGCGACCACTTGACTTGCAGCGAAAGCGCATTGAGCGGCTAATCCAATCACCCGATTTCGCGACTCATCGTCCTCACAACTGGCGGCAATGGATTTAGCACGCAAAACTAATGCAGCAGTGGTATTTGCGACCGCTTTCGCAAGAGAAAGAAGCATATCTTGCAGATCATAATTTTCCGGTACGTCCTCTTCGGCGATTGTGCTCAACACACGAGTGGTAGCTTCACTCACTTCGCCCGTGGCCTTTATCAAATTATCAAAGATTCTCGAATTCTGTGGCGGTTCTTTGCTTTCAGGTTCAGCGGCTTTCAGCAATTCACTGAACGCTGTGCACAGTTTACGTGCGGCTTCTAACAATCTGTCCCCACTACTCTCGTCCTCCATAAGGGCCGCAATCAATCGCACTTCTTTCGTCACTTCCGGTATAGTTTGTGTGATTTGTGAGACCGAAGCTGAAACGGCTTCAGTATCTATCTCATCCGGTTGCGTAGCCATTATAATTTGAGCTGTGGCTGCACTCATCGTGGCTACATGGCTTGTTACTGCCTGTTTGGAAGTATCGAGAGTATTTTCACGCCATTCTATGGAACGCATATCATTCCCGAGTTCTTGAATGGGTGCCTTTGCAAGAGAAATGCAAATAAACAATAATAACAAATAATATTGAAAGTCAGATCATTAATTTACCTTCGTTCGTAATTCTTCATTAGCACGCATTATTACGTCTTGACCAGCCGAAATATAACCTAATAGAGCTCGTTGAGGTTCTGTCAAGTTCACAGAGCTAATACGGACTTCTTTAGACTGCAAAACAAAACAAAAAAAAAAAAAAAAAATGGAAAGCAAATAAATATCAATTAACCAATCAGCTACCAGTTCTCAATCACTATGTTAGGATTTTCAATTGAATATTTATGACACCTACTCTGTGAAACTTGGCGCTTTCTTATATATAGAGGGCAGCAGTAATCAAATAGAAATTATGAATATTCGTTAATTTTCGAAATTATGATAAAATTAATGGATAAAAAAATGAATTTTTTTTTTTTTTGATTTTTTTTAACATAATAGCAACATAAATAGAATTTGTGGTAGTTGTGCATATGTGTGTGAGTGTGACAGTGTGTATAAAAGAGAGTTGCAATGAAACTAATAAAAAGAGTGCACTTACCGTGGGCGGTTGATGGGCATGATTTACTTGCCCAACAAATGCGCCGAATTGAACAGTTTGCAATTCGCCTTGAATGTACGATTTTTCGCCTAAGGATACATTTAATTTAAATTAAAAACACATAATTAAACAAAGAGTACAAAATTAAAGAAATCAACCAAAGATTAAGCTAAAAAGCAACGCGACTAATAAATGTTATTTTACACCGCGTGTATTACATACCATCATTGACTTGCATCAGGCCGGGATGAGCTAAAGATTCAGTGTTAATTTTTCCAATTTTATTCGTTTCATGTTGCAAAAATGTGGCTCTGTAAAAAGTTAAGTTAAGCTATGTCAATGTAAAATTACAAAATTTAAGGCATTTTGCATTTAATTTACTTAGAAGGCGCTACCGATTCTTCCACCATTGTAGAACCCTCGTCACCTTCGATGCCAAAATGATCTTTGGTTTGTTTCTTTTTCATTATAATATCAATGTAGCCGGCAATTAACTGTACTATCTGTTCGGCTTCCGTTGTTTGGACTGAATAATACTGATTAGCATAGTCGCCAAAATCCAAAGTGAACGTATTGGGAGAAGCACCCCAACGTCTGACCGTAGTTAATGGCCATGATACCAAAATTTCTTTGGTACGTTCATCTAAACGCAAAACCGAATCCTTAGTAACGCCCAAAAGGCGCGGCACCAGTTTATTTTTGCCATTCATTTTTTCTTTAACCAAAAAGAACGTGACACCGTACGTAGGTAATTCCCGAGCTGTTTTCGTATATAATACTTTGGCATCAATTTCCGATAAGTCAACATGTTTCTTATGTTCAGCAAAGATTTTCTTCTCAATATTTTTTACACGCACATACGATTGAGGTAAAAAGTCCTTCAAGCTGTCAATGAAAAAGAGATAAAACTAAGCGATTTAGATAAATCAAAAAAAAAAAAAAAAAAACAAAAAACAAAAAGAAAACCGAGAAACAAGAAAAACTTACTCCAAGAAACCGGGTTTATGTTTAGCTTCATTATGAGGACCAAATTGTATGTGCACTTGTATGCCAGCGAATTCGCAGGCTATAAAAGCAGGCAAAAAAGAGAAAAAAAATGAAAAAAAATCAATTTGTATTTTAATGCATAGAGAAGAAAAGAGAGAGAACTATTTACCTTTTTCTTGGGTGACTGGATGTGTGCCATCTAATATAGCATCACGTGCTTGTACGTATAACAAATTTAACTGAACAGGATCACGTGAGTCGATATTTTGATCGGAAAAGAAAAAACGACGACGCAGCAGTACTGTCTCCGACTCATCGATGCCCTGTTCACGTAATGTTTTGCCCACATCAACCCAATTAACTGCGTGGAAGTGCATGGAAAAAATAACGGCTTACTAAACGTATTCTTATGCGATAATAAAGGGAAACTAACTTACTTTCGTCATCGGTTTTTAATTTTTTTCGTAAACTCTCCATTTTAGCATCTCGATCCTTTTCAGTAAACTTGCGACGTAACGTCAAAGTACCAAATTTATTGTCTGGCAAATTCTCATTTTGCGATTCGGTTTCTTCGCGCACCAGACCATACTCCTCGTGATTGGTAATCCCGATTTTAGTGCATATAACCACCATCAGTTGCGAGACAGGCTGCGAATCGTCTACCAAAATGGTTTTCACAGCACCATCCAACATACGCACTCGCAGAGTACGCAATTTTCGTCGATATTCCAACGTGTCCTGATTATGCAAAATGTAATAACCCAAAGTGCGTCCAGCCTCGAGCCACACACCTTGCTGGTTTTGCTCATCTGAGATAAACAGGCCATATTCGCTGGCTGCAAGAGAACAATTATGAGGCAAACATTAATGAGAGGTTTTTTTTCTTATTCTTATTCTTTTTTGTTTTTTTTTTTTTTTGTTACAAGTATCTTCTGTACTTACGTTGGCCTTGCACAGCTTCAGCAAATTTATCACGGATTATTTTGCAGGCATCGAAGACTGTTGTATTTGGATGGAATTGTATGGTTTTCGTAACACGACCTCCCTCTAAACTTATACGCAGCGACAAAGTCGACATTTTTCTCTCGTTCTTCTATTCTTCGCTTATTGTGTTTATCACTGCTCGCACTGCTGCCTCTGCTTTTATTGGTATTAAATGGTTGTAGTACAAGCAATAAATCTATGGCAGGCTTTCTTTTTACGTTTTTTTTTATAATAAGGGGCACTTCACGTTCAATCCATTAAAAATGAAATAAGAAGAACAAAGACCGAACAACCAAATGAAATAGAAAAATCGGTAAAAGAATAATTACGATATATATATGTATATATGTATGTTGAATTTTAACAAGAAAAGGATGACACAGATTTATTTTTTATTTTTCAAAAGAAAAAAAATTTAGAAAAACAAAAAAAAGCTTGTCACACTAATACCGAGTGCTGATAGCTACTGACTGCCCAGAAGAAACTAACGCATCGCATAAAGTTCAAGAACCCACCCCTGCAGCGCAGTTAAATAGCCGACGTCCCACACGCACACACGTGTTTTATTTACTCGATGGTCTCGTTTATAAACGATAGTTGTTTTATCTGACGCGCACGGAGAAGCTCTCCCCTATGTAAATGCCGCTACGATACATCTACACATAACAACAATCTGCATAAATTTAATCATTTTACTTACTTTACACAGTAATCGCTTACTATAATAAAGTAGTTTCTAATAACAACTTTAATAACAATAATAACAAAATGCTTGGCTTTTATCGCAACCCGTAGATAGATATAAAATTCGTTTAATATTCGCAAACTGCGGTCTGTTTTGTTTTCCTTTTCAATTAACATTCGAAATTCGAAATTAGTCAAAAGCTCATCGCAGAGGCAGAGGGGAAGAGTAGACAGTGTAATAGTTTACAAAATTGTCTGTTTACGAAAACATGTTCTTCTCGTCATGCATATCTAAGCAAAATGGGAATTTCTCGGTCTATTCGTGAACACTTTAACGAGTTTAAACACCATTGATCTGCGATAGGGCTTTGGGTTTTGCTACGACACGACATCCTTTCATAGTTTGATTAACTTTTAACTCGAGTCATTTTTCCTTTGTTTGTTAAGTCGATTATTGTTAAGTCGTTTACTCTTTTATCATAAATGAAAAATTTTATGATAAAACTAAACACAGGATTTCGAAAGACTTTTCATTGAGTCGTCAGAGAAAGAAGCGCGTCACGTTGCTATATTTATCGTAGTCCACGTGTCATTTGGAGGAGAAAAGTGATTTTCATCGATAATAAAAATAATTATT
Organism: Glossina morsitans morsitans; assembly: GCA_001077435.1. Classification (NCBI taxonomy): domain Eukaryota; kingdom Metazoa; phylum Arthropoda; class Insecta; order Diptera; family Glossinidae; genus Glossina; species Glossina morsitans. Next base: position 46,077 of record CCAG010009360.1, on the reverse strand, counting down.
TCCATATCGAACTTCGATGTATGCATGAATGTAACCGAAGGATAGATAAATAACTAAATAATTAAATAAAAATTCGAATTTTTTAAGCTCTATATAAAGCAAACACAACTTTCTGACTGATTTTTCTGAAATTATTACAATTAAAAGAACAAAATTGCCGTTAGTTGATTACGGACTCATTTTATTTGATTTGTTTTTTTGTTTCTGGGGCCGAACGTAGATGAATGATTGAAATGGAAGAAGTAATGTTTTCAACTTGACTCTTTTCACATTCACGTAGGCGTATAATATGCGAATCGCTTTCTATATGTATGTTTGCATGTGTAAATATCACAACAATAGTTCAACACCCTATAAGGATACTCGGGCAAGAACGCAAGAAACGAAACGAAAGGCAAAAAAATAAAAAAGGATAAAAAGAGATATTGAATATTAAGCATAGAAGATGTCTTACAATTTCTGTAGCGTTTTCTTTTTAACATAATTAAGAAAAAGTGGTTCGCTCCTTCACTAGCCTCTTTTTATATATATATATATATATATATAAGGCCTTCTCTCCCTTCTATCACTACTTGGTAATATCAAGTTGAAAAAAGTTTAATTATATGCACATGTATATGTATGTGCACGGATATTCATAATATTGTTATAGATTTTTCTACACAATGAGAGAACAAATTCAATAATATATGAATCAAGTAATACCACCAACGGATGGGGGATGATTGCAAATAAAATCGATATTAAATTTTAAAATCGTTAAACGATTTTTCCAACATTTTTTTTGTTAAATGACCAGATAAACTTGTAATGAAAGATATATGTATATATATGTATATGTATATATATATATATATATATATATATATATATATATATATATATCTGTTTTTATACTTTTGTTATCATTAAAAGATTCGTTGTTAACACTTGCAATTGTTCTTATTTGGACTGAATGTTTCTTTTCTCTTTTTTTTTTTGCTTTTCTTAAATATTCAAAATATGCTCCTCAAGAACAACGGTAACAGCATCAACAACACCAATATAATTTATAAATATTTTTATTTTTATATTAATAAAGAGACGTCTTTTTCCATTGAAGTGTTAAGTAAAACTGGAATCTTGTCTGAGTTTGTGATATCTAGAAAAGCGGTCTTATGCAAGATTTTTCCCCATGCATACACAGACACGTAAGTAGATTTCATTGCAAGGGATGCTTTAACTGAAAACAATAATCAGGATGCTATTAATTGAAATAAAGATGCGCTGGCGCTCTCTTTCCTTTCTCTCTCTCTCTCTATACTATATTCTTATGTTCTCTCATTATAATAAAAACCGAAAGGAAAAAACCCTTAAAAGTTGAGGTTTGTAACTTCAAGAGACACTCTCCACACTTTCAATAAACATTTTTGATCTTTGAGTTAATACAATCGACTGCCGTCCGATCAGCTAAATAAAAGTCCGTTAGGTTATGCTTGGGTTTACTTATTATATAGTTGACTAAAATTCTGTTTCGTAATTATTTATATAATTGCATTTTTACGTAAGTGTGTTTAGTTGCTATCAGCCAAAATGTTCCGAAAAGATATCTGATGTGTGGGGAGGAGGAAACGGTAACAAACGCTTACACAGTAAACAACAAGTGGTATAGAGTAATAAAAGTTTATTTATGTTTGTAAATGCGCGCGTTTGTGTGTGCGTATATTTATGTGTGAATGCATGAATTCATGCATGCATGTATTTATGTATATGCATATGTATGTATACATTATTATTTGTTTTTTTCTTTTAACCATGTCACCATCATCGCAGTTAATCAGCGGCCAAGGCATCAGAATTTTTGCAATACATTCGCTCCCTTAACAAGCACATACGATTATTATTATACATATGCACGCTCACGCTCACGCAAATAGTGAGACGACGCGCACTAACTGAAGAACATATATAATATAAAACGACACTATTGTATCATATTTCACTTATTTGCAATAACGAACGAATAAAGAAAACAATGCGTAACGTATGTGAATTCAAATTTTTATGTTCTCCGTTTAAATTGGAATCATATGCTGATTATATGAAATCCTATATTTTTGTTTATGCACACATGTACGTCCATAGATTTGTTTATATTCAACGCATATATATATATATATATCTACATACATATACATGTTAATACATTCCGTCAATCAGTAAAACAACAAAAAAGAAGAAGAAAACAATTATATTCGTATTAGATCGAAGCTTTTGATAACCCATTGCTGGTTTATTTATGTTAAGAAATAAATTTCAAAACTTTAAACAAAAATATGCTTTGGTTCGCAGGAACGGAATAGCTAACAAACTCAATTGCATAACATAAACGGGTCGTGTCGTGTCATATCGTTACTTACACGCGAATCGACAAATCCTGTCATAAAATTAAAAATGCACACGCAACATAACAGCAACAAAGAGAATAACTTGACCAACTTCTGCACTTCTATGCAAAGGTAGTAAGTACAGCCAAGATATATATTTATGTGCATAATTGTATTAAGGAAACCATACGAGAATTGATGATTAAACTGTTTTCAGCGCCTTCCTAAATGCATTTGCAAAAGGAAATACAATTAAAACAAAATAATATTTTTTTTTTTCGAATAACACATTTGCAAGTTCCTAAGGAAGTGTTTAAAAAAAAAATCAATGCAAATACTTGCTTTTGAATTCATTTTTCGCTATAGGGTATTGAAGAAGATTCGATTTCTTTGATTATTTTCTCTTTACCCCGCCATATATTCCCAATGATTGAGTTGTGGTGTAAAAAATTGTCCAAACTCTATCAAGTCCATCTATTTGCAATTGTTTATGTTTTCAGTTAAGAAAAAACAAAACATTTTTAGGTCTATACTTTTTTAAAAATAAACTCAATGTTGACTAGAATTAAAACAAAATGCGTTTCACTTTGTAGGTAAATTCGTCAACCTTTTCAAACCATCCGTTTCCATTTATCGAGTTAAAAATTTTTTAGGGAATGCCATGCGTGTCCGTCCATGCGTCATGATCATGCTAGAAATCGGAAACGTGACAGATCTACTCCTAATCGACGCCCACAAGCAAAGGTGTATAAAAAAAATTTTGCAATTGATTCACAAATACCTTTGCAATTTTACTAAGGCACATACGCTAGTAAGTCTCAATATGAGATTTGCGGTAAATATTTATACACTTAACATTTAAGAGTCGTCTCAGAGCGATAATAATTCTCTTACTTTTAATTATTAGTTCTTTGATTTTTTTAAATATTAAACGAAAAAAAAAAAAATTAAATCATTGAAATAATTAAAAAAAAATATTTTCGTCTTTGGTTCAATGGATCTAAAAAGAATATTGTATTATAGATCGCAAGGAATCAATGGTTTCAAATAAAATATAAATTTTTTTTTCAATCAATTTACTTACTTGTAAAAAAATGATTAAAGCTTTTAAAATTGAAAAAACATTTAATGACTATTAGGCACATAATGGTTATAAAATAGGCAAACTGTGAAGGCATCTTTGTTTATCTATCGGATATTTATTGAGAAAATATCGCTTTATTCCACAGCGGAACTGTGATTCGAAATTGTATTAAAATTTCGAATCTATGTTGCAGCGCAGGAATGTCTTTGGCATAGGCACGTTTGTGGTGACAGTTAAGCTTAGCAACGTTGCCGTCAGTGAAACGTTACAATAGCAAAAGTTTTTCATCATCAACAATGTTTTTTTTTTTTTTTTTTTTTTTTTAACAATTAACGAAGCAATATAACAATAAATGCAATTTAAACAACAACAATAATAAAAATTTATAGAAAAAAAATTGTTTTTTTTTTTTTCTTTTAATTTTTAACCATTTTTATGGTATCTAAGGCGATGTTAGTTGGCTTGGCGGTTAAGGCATCCGGCGAAAATTAGGCAAAAAAAACAAAAACAAAAAAAATCGCGAAACGTAAAAATATAAATAAAAATTGTAAAGCTTTTAAAGAATTTACATTCTAAAGGCGATTGCAATGGAACTATTATTCACATTGCCCAGTAAGGCACTTTAAGCACACGTATAAGGACGCGTTGTTTAAATATTACAAAAGGCACTTTAAGGATTCTATTAATGCAACATTTCTTCGCCGCACTACACTTTAAATTAAATCATTGATATAATTGTAAGGCCTGTTTATGGCCAAATAACACAAAAGCACTGCTGCCCACTCTGTTATATTATATTATTGTGATTGCTGCTTTTTTTAGCAATTGCAATGACAGTGATTATTAGAGTTTGTCGTTTTCCTAAGGATTGTCTTTTCCGATCTGTGGTTAGGCCTAAAATGATGTGTTTAGTCGACGACACATCGCAAGTTTCTGTCGGAAAAATCATTCCACCTACTAGTCCTTAGTAAAATGCGACGACAAACCGTTGTCTAGTATGGCGAACGACGCATGCTCCAACGGAAATGCTTTTATGATCCTTGAGATGCTGGTCGCGTTACGAGTGACAATGTAAACATGCTTAACTGTAACCGCTCAGATCAACATTATTTGAGTGTTTTTTTTTTTTTTTTTTTTTGTATTAAAGCTAAAGCCAAAATCTTCCTAACCACCATCATCCATCCCTTCGTACTATTCGAAATAATAAACAAAAAATCTTACACACTATATATAAACTCAATGGATAATCTAATCAAGCTCGTTTATAATTTTTATATGATTTCGCTCAAATTTAAAGTGTCACTTATACATAATACTAAAAATTACTCAAGTCTTCTTCAATTCAATCATATATTATATATAGTTTAAGTACTTTGCTTTTATTGTGGCAGAGGGCACTTCGTACAACAGCTCAACAATGCTATTGTCATCACGTGAAAATCTTCAACTGTGTAAATTATATTTCCTTACTGCTAGTGCCTAGTCATGGGATGGCATGCTAAGCCGAAAGAAAACAAAAGGAAAAAACACGAGGGATGTAAATGTCGCTTGTCGGCCTGGTTGGTGGCAAAGTGCTATACAATGAAATTATTTCTTAAACCATTTCTTGTTATAACATGCAAAGCAGCGGAAAACAAGTAAAAAGAAAAATAAATACTGCTCATCTTGGAGCGAATTTTAAATACCCATCACATCAAATAAATTTATATAGATTCTTTCTTTGGAAGTATTGAAGCGTTTTAGCGGGCTGATGGCAAACATATTCCGATCGGCATTGGTTAATATATTCATCAGAAAATCCCAAATAAATAACAAACTTAAGTTTCAGTTCACTATTAATCTCAAGTCTTATCATTTTCATCAAGGCACTTGTAGGCCATTCAAAGGTAATTTCTTCAACTTGACCTTTATAAGGGAGTCGACGGTATACAAAAAATAGCAGATTTCTGCCTAAGTATTCCAATAAAAAAAAAAAAAAACAGACTGACGGACAGACACATTTAAATTTCCATAAGCTAATCTCTCCGTGCTTTGCGAAATCTTTGAGGAAGGCAATAACAAATTTAGTATACCTTTAAACAATATCCATCCATCGGTCGTTGGTGGGTATAAAAAAATCCCTGTGGTCGCTAAGAATAATGTATAATGCGTAAAAAACAAGAATATCTTATTATTGTTATTCTTAGGTGAACTTTTGTGTGCGCCCAGCGTGAAAATATATTGTTTTTGTAACATGCTAAACCTATTAAAGCGAAACGCTTATCATCTAATTAGTTTGTCAATTTTTAATTTCGAAAAGAAAAAAAAAAAAATTAACTCACACTTTTATTTATTTATTCATTTCTGTTTTTGTTTTTGTTTCGACGCGAAGTCTAGTTAATCAGTTTTGATTAATGAATTTACACTGCGATCATATAATGCAAAGATTATGTGAAGACGTTATAAGACAAGATACCGAGAAATTTTTATGAAGTAATAAAAATTCATTCTTTTACACTTTATTCCATTCGTACATACATAATATATATACATATATTTCTGGATATATTTTTTGCCTTTTCGGTTATTCTTTAAAAGAAAAATTTGTTTTTTTATTTTGTCAAAAAGTATATAAACAAACATTAGAAAAACAACATCTATCATCAACAATTTTTGTTATGTGTGTGTGTGTATGTGTGTGTGTGTGTGCTTTTACTTATAAAACAGCCGCCATGAAATCTCAATTGGCGCGGCAAACTGACGCCAAACTGCCATTTTGTCTATGTTTCGTTTTTAGTTTGCATTCCCTCTCTCATCTAATATCCTGAGATGCTGGTAATAACACACACACTTGAAAACGGGCAAACAGGCAAACAAGCAGACATTCGAATGGGATGTTAAATGCGTTCTACATATATCGTACTTGTATTATCCTTTAGCTTGGCAGATTTAAAAAAAAATAATTGAATCGACTGGATGGGGCCAAAATGCTCGTATGATATACAAAATGTGTACCTTCTTGCCTTCGTTCTATAAAAAATAAAATCATGTCACAGCTTTAACAAAAGTGTTTAAAATAAAATGTATTTTCACACATTTTTTTTTTCTTTTTGTAAAAATTTTTCAAAAGGGCCATGTAATGAAAAGAAAAAAAATGATGGAAAGAAAAGCTAATAACAGCGATAGACTCAACTGTTCACAATTGTGATAAATCAGTAGTGGTAACCATTCCCTTATGGTATCGATTTAACAAGCTTAGCTATGGTCAGACATCCTCTCCATCAGGAAAGTTTGGCAAAACCATGCCCAAAAAAAAAAAAAAAATAAATAGCATCTTCCTTTACGAGTGTCGTTTCGGTATTCTTGTTTACTTTCAAGGCCAAATTTGCGAAGGAAGAGTGCATTGATTAACTAATTGATGATATAACTGCACCGCCTTTATTCAACAGAAACAGAAGAACAATGATTTCCCATCAAAACTCACTGCCAGTTCCGTCTGTAGCTTGCAAACTGACAACATAATAGTTTCAGTATCGCACGATAGACGGACACGTAGACATTGACAATGAATCTTATGATGATTAAGAACAATCATGGTTTATGTCTGTGATGAATGTTTCTGAATGTTACAAACGAATGGCCACCTGGGGCATATATACGTTAAACATAGGCTTTCTGATAAGTTCAGCTCGGGTCGTAGGTGTAGAATAACTAATAAAGGGAGAGAAGGAAATGAAAATCGTTGAATTCTTATAGATTGGATATGTCAGTCAGTGTATCAATGTGGACTGTGGTGCGGATGTATGTACGATACTATGAAGAGCTTGAGTTAGACGAACTTTCTCTAATATCGATATATTCAGGACCATTTTTTGCATTACCTCTTACTCGCCTATTTCTCTGGCTGTTTGGCAGAGTATTCTTGTGTGATCAGTCTAGAGATTGAAATTTTTTGCAATATTCTGACAAGATTTGGTGCATGGTCCCAAGAGCGAGCCCTACTTTAAAGGAATTAGGTCCGAAGATTTCTACAACGACTTTCCCTACCTTTCGCTTAACACAGTCGTTATATGAAAAAAAACAATAATTTTCATCTTTTGAGACCTCTCGACAAAAATCGATGAATAGTGGAATACTAGAGAAAAGTGGAAAATTTGAATAGAATCATGCTCTTCGTTAAGTTATTATGGCAATGAAAACTGGACGCGAATAGTGAATTGATATGTGCAAAATTTGGACTAGAGAGGTTTATTTTTCGATATCTTCTTCTTCTTCACACAAGCATTCTCATTAAAAGTAGGTCTTAACATAACAGCAGCTTCACAATTCACACTTTTTATGACGAAAGTGAATGAAGTGAGTGGCATTCGGCGAACATTTGGAAAAAAGGCCATTTCTTAGAATGGTTTCTTAATAACTATTAAATGGAGTTAACATGGTTAAGGTGAATTAAAAGTCATTTCTTTCTCACCTTGTGATGTATGCCTGGCAGTTAAACCGTTCTATAAATTAGAATAAATATTCTCGTTGTCTCTGGGAAAGTTCTTGTTTCGTAGTATTTTGAACATTCGTCCTTCGTTGCAAATAATTTTGTTTCGAGATAGTGGATGGTGACGTAAAGTGTCTTTTTACATAAAGATTTCGCTGAAAAAAAAGTTTACAAAAAAAAAAAGAAAAATTACTAACATTATCGAAGAATTACCATAGACTTAAACGTTTATTGAAACTTAATACTATTTCCTAAACCTCGTTAGACAAGTTTCTTATCTCCGCTTATCTCCGCGTGTCTTGGCAAAGTACAACAAGTGAAAAAATTATGTAAATTTTTTAAATGCAGGATCTCCCCTAGAATATATAAATTCAATATCAACCTGCCCGCAATAGCTTTCAATATTTTTATCAAATTTAAAGCCAACCGACAGGCGAACGTATTTAAATCGATTAAGAATTTGTTACTGATGAAGTTTATATGCGCTTTATAGGGTGTTGGAAAGCTCTCTTTTACTTTCATTTTATTCATTTCATTGACATATACAGAAGCAAACTTCACCACGTATTCAGCTGAGTTAGACATTACTCAACATTAAAGGCTTAACTTAGTTCTAATTGAAGTAGGAGGCAATCTTCTAAGATGCACAAGAATTCCACCACATTGGATGATGCAAACATTTTAGCGAAATGAAAATAGCTCCAACCTCTCGGATATATACATAAAAACATATACATGGACATAGCTTTTCAATATTCTTTTCATTAACATCTGCAATCTTGCCTTTTATAAATTACGATATCACACTCCATCACACATATACACGCGATGGATTAGGTGTGTAAATTCAAGTTTATTTACAATATTGTTATTGCTATTGGTATATAAATTTAGCCAGAGAATAAATTCTAAGACTAAAGTCTTAAAGCACTAGCATCTAACGCTTTAGGCTTTATTTTTATTAAATTTATTATATTTATTATTATTATTATTATAATTATTATTTAAGATATACTTGTTACAAAGCTGAATAATCGAAATACCCGATATATACCATCGTTATCTATGGTCTTTTGCACTCGCGATAAAAAGCTGCCAGTCTGGAGGGGTAATAGTTACCGCACTGTACCATTTTCGGACATTGTAAACTTCTTTAAACCGCTGACCTGTTAAATGTGACTACATCGATCTGAATACGTGGTAACCGGACGAAGCTAACGGCGTGGTAAAAGCTCTCAGTCTAAGTTGAAAATTATTTCCTTGCCTGCTCTTAGCGCACGTGAACGGGCGTTACCATAAAGTAAAATCGCTTGTCGATTTATTTTGCGCCTAGGTGGTCTTTTCCCTTTAGCACTTCACTTAAATTGTTGGCTAATTGGTCTGATTAATATTAATCAGACTTAAAGATCTCATCAGGCTTTACAAGTTCGTAGCGGATAATTCCTTTCCAATCACGCCAAACGCACTATAGCACTTTCTTAGGATGAATGTTCGGCTTTGCACGAGCTGTGGATGGCTGTCCTGGGTCAAACCATGCTTTTCCTCGGTTAGGATTGTTACCCAAAATCCATTCTTCATCGCCCGTAAGAAGTTGATGATGATAATCACATTTTTTCATAGCGGCTTAACAAGTTTAGTCAAGCAGATGTCAACGCTTCGATTGTTGTTCTCCCCGGTTAGCTCATGAGAAGCGTATTTTCCCTCCTTCTGTATACTATTTTATGCAATCGAACTAAAATTGCTTTCTTGAAATTGCGTCTATGCTGGATTTTTGTCAAATAAACTTTGGCCTGCTTCATCCAACACCTTTGGCAGAGCTTCAGACCGTTCACCATCTTAAACATTAAAATCTCTTGCGCGAAACCCCGCAAACCACTTTCTAACTGTTGTATCCTTTAGTGCATTTTTACCGTAAGCTAACTTTATCTGTTCTATAGCTTCAGTTGCATATTTCCCCAGATTAAAACAGACTAACATGCAATGGTAGAAATGCTTCTTGTTCACATTCATCCCTTTAAGCGCCGATAAAGACTGAGCGATAGCTTGTAAACAACTGGAACTTACTTTTCGTTTAAACATCAATATCTAAGCTATCTTTACTTGAAATTTTGGAAGAGTTGAACGCACCAGGAATGACCTCTTACTGCATAAAGTGAAAACGATATAACATACGATATTGCTATGGCATTTTAGATCGTAATTTGACTTGTAAACTTAAGTCATCTTAAAACACTGTGCTTACCCACTAAGGCAATCAGTAAGCTGTCCAATAATAACGAGGGAAACACAATTTTCTCTGTATATTCCAACGTAACTTGTATTTGGTTTAATATGTGGAATCGAGAAATTTTTCAAGTTCCCTATTCAAAATAGGTTTCCATTCCTCATACGGATTCTTCAGTCAACCCAAAACGCAGTCATCTGCTTTAGGTAAACCTGATCAATACAATGCTCAAAGAATGCGCTCTGTCGGCAACGGTCGGTGAAACAGCTGGATTTTTTCATTTTTAATGGGCGGCCGTTTCTTATCAAATGATGCTACACCTTGGGTAATACACATCTGTTATCGCGCTTTCTTTCCGAAGTAAGTAAGTAGCATGCGCACCCACAAAGCATCCGTCATACCCTTTTTCACCAATGCTTGCATCCATTTTCTGAATTCTTCGCTTGATTCTGCTGCGTAATGTTGAATGAATATTTCACTTGTCATTACGTAACGACCAAGAAACTGAAGTGCATGATGAATTGACCTTAAACTGTATAATTTATTGTAGCGGTCACACATCGAATGTGAACGCGACACTTATCTTGTATTCATTTTTTCTCGGAAAATGAGATGAGCATAAGATGTGTTGGTATCGTCCATAGATAGGTGCAGCACGTTTAACCTCTTAATGTTGCCACGAGTTCATTGGACTATCGACGCCACGTCACAGTTATACATATTTCGAAGCATCCCCAATGCCTATGTTAGCAGCCATTTCATGAATCAAATCGGATAGGCCGGTTATAAAAGATGATATTTATTTTATGGCAATTTGTAGATATTTAACACAAAGCAAGTCTATCAGGAGAATTTTTATACAACAATGCGATTCGACATCTTCTTCCTTCCTTTCCAACTTTTATTTTTCCTTTTACTTCTTTCTATATATGTGGCAAAAAGACGAAATGAAAAAACACCTACTAAGGGAATAAAATAAAGAAGGTACTCAGAATGAAAAGACCTGCACAAAATGAGAAGAGAATAAGTGTAAATTTTGTGATCACTTAACCTTACAGAGAACAAGTTATCTGTGCACTCTTGGTTATGATAAGGACCTAAAACGGATAGAACAAACATAATTATCATCAATAGTAATAAATAGTGAGATGTTTGCTGCATTCAGTTAATTGTGAAACTTCAATGGATATAGAAACTCACAAGTATCAGGTCACAATGGTCTCTTTATATGTATTTATATCATATTAAAGTTTTCTTTTCTACATTCTGTGTTCTCTTCTAACCGCCAGTCAATCAACACCCAACACCTCATTTCCTAATGGTATTTATTACTAATGTCATCTTACATATACGCACACACGCACGCAAACACACACACGTTCGCATAAACATGAACGCAGTTTCCATCAATGCCGTAGTAGTAGAAAGATAAGTACAGTGTTGTGTAGCAGATATGTCTTTACAGATGTCACGCAGAGTTATAAAAATATATCAACACATTGTAACGGTAAATTTATACCGATAACTGGAAACTAAACAATCAACAAACAAATCAAAAACAAAAAAATAAAAAAAAAAATTACCTACACGGATAAAATCTTATTATGGTGGCCGGCCTTGCCACCAAATAAATACGTAAATGTTGCTAGAATGTTGCACAATACCAATAACGGCAAACAGAAACAGAAACAACAACATAAACAGCAGTAACCACAGCCACGACAACTTTATAGGCAGCCATATACACGTGCTGTACGAATAGACGACAAGTCGTTTACCTTAAGCTGTACACACAAAAAAAAGAAGAAAAAAAAAGGAAAAAAAGCCGAAGAAGAATGCGGCATAAATGCCTTAATTAGTAAAGTAGCTAAAGAGCAGTCAGACGGGCCTGATTGACACTCTCACAGTGATGACGACAAGCTATCACACATAATGGATAGATGGATGGATAAGATGTCCGTTTACCTTTTTTCATCATGATCATCATCATCATCATCGTCACCTTCTTCATCACTTCTCTTCATTTAATAACTTATAAGAAAATCAAATACATTAACTTGAAAATGCCTTTGAAAACAAAAAGTCGAGTGCATGGCAATGAATTAACGACAAACGAAGGTTTTGTAATTTGAACACAGGTGTGTTCCTATACCTATTAACCCTTTGCGTTCACTTAATAACGAATACAAGCTCACACACACACACACACACGCACATCTAAATCCTAAAGCATACTTGAAAATATTCATACATGCATGCGCTGATGCTTGCCTATAGACGACATTAAAAAGAAGTTAAAAAATTGTCACTAAAGCAAGTTGATCTACTACGAAATTGACTTGTGCGTTGAGTTGTTTTCATTTATTTATTGAGATATCTTTGTGTACAAACGTGATAAAAGTTTCCAGGTGTGTGAGAACCTTGCCTCTTTGCCTCTGGTCTTTTTTCGATACAGAATTTCAAAAAAAAAAAAAACTATTCCGTGATAACTTATACTGTCCCGTAAAGCTCCCTAAAAGATAATGCTTGCATATGAATACACAATTCTGTAAATTATTTAAGTAATGCTAATTACGCCTTCAATTGAAAATCAGTGAAAACTAAGTTATACATACATTCGATGCCTGTACATGGCTATGTATGCACATGTGTACGAAATTTTTATTTTTTTTTTTATTTTTTTTCATGAAAACAAAGTTTACGCTATAAAATAAGCTTCAAGTCAACTTCAAGTATGTGTGCTACGTACATGTCAGTTAATCGAGAAAACGAAAAAGTCTCTTCAAACGAATCTAAGCTTCCTATGAACTATAAAAGTACAAATAAAAATAATTTCCGGCTGTTGTTCCTAAAATTTCAGACAGTACCTAACAGTGGCTAAGAGGCTTATGCTGTGCACAAATATAAATACATGTGCTGCTCCGAACGAACAAGTAAAGACTTGTTGTATACTTTAGAAAGTATAGATAAAACAATTCCATAGCCATTTACACGAATACATGAATCCTCGTTTTCGAGATGAAAAGCTGAAACATGGAGTCCGTAAATTGAGATAAAAAAGTGGAATTTGCGAATTCCTGAAATTAATTTCTAAATTAAAGCGACCCCGAGTTTACCCACATTCGCCTAATAGACAAGAAATCTAGAAATATTCGTCGATATTGTTACTAACATAAGAGAAAAAGAGGGAATAAGACGATATAAGTATCCAAGATGCGATCCGAGATGCTTGTAGTTCTGTTTTTTTTTTTATCATGTTTGTGCGTAGAGCAAATAAAAGCCACACGTATATTTGCCCTGCATACAAAAGTAAATTTGCAGGTCAAGGCTGTCATGTAATTAAAATAAACAAAAGAGAAAAAAAAAATTATCTTCAATGAGTGTGTTTCCAAACTAATTAACTACGTCTGCGTTTTCCTGATCAGTGCTAAAAGTACGCGGATCGCTACTGAAACCTCTCTCTTGCTCTTATTGCAAATCTAAACAGAGAGTGTACGCATCAACATATATATAATTGAAGTAATCATAAAGAAATAAGGGTTTGGTGCAAGAAAGACAAGGCATGAAAGTCATTGTTTTGTTCGAATAGGATGGATACCGATATATGAAATTTATCTTTTCTTTGTAACGCCCACCAAGTACCTCATAAAATGTGTATATTTCTGATTAGCGTAAGATTCAAAGACGATTTCCATCAATATCCATCTCTTTGTTTTTTCCTCTCCCTTTGGTCGACTGTTCAGATAGAGATTTATAACTTGGCATATGAAAGTGGGCATGATTGGGGGCAAGTGTAAGCAAAAAAAAAAACAGAATTCACACACACATACATGAATGCATAATTTACATACATGCATTTAAAAATATCATCTAAACGCGCTTCAGTAATGTTAAAAATCCAACTTGCAGTCCGTAAGGGATGTTACTGTAAGAGATGAAACAAATAGAGAAAATCGTCCCGACGTATCGACTGACAGGTCCACATCTAAGAAACTATTTGAATGTGAGTGAGTATCTAAAATTCTTCCCCAGACAAGTGTGGCCTTCTCGCTTATCTTTCTTTAGTCTGTCTTCAGTTCCTGGAATGTAGAGGTCATCTTGTCATTTTGTATGTTTTGTTTTCCCAGGCGATCGACTTCCAGGCCTACATGCGCTCCAAAATAGTCCAATTAAATATTGTCAAATTTTTAGGCAGATTATTTTCTTTCAAGTCCATCACGTACGTCGACACGACAATGGATTTATAGATCATAAGCGCGATTATTCACAGGAGCCTGGATTTTAGTTTCCCATGATACAATGTGGATACTTTCCACATACTAAATACAATGCAGTTTTACACTCGCAAAACAAAATGCACTTCCGGCGAAGGACTACTTTAGACACCGCTAAAACAACGACACACTTGAAAGGAAGTAATATAATGAAGTTGGAGGAGGGTCCGAGATCTGACTGAGACTTAAGTGTAGACGCTGTTTTCTATTAAAACATAAATAAAAAAAAATTACTTATCCCGATGGTAGGAGAGTTTTTCGAGACACCCTGCATCGTCATACAAGACTGAGCTGTGTTTCTCTCGATAGAGGCAGTGCGACGAACAATGTCCCAGAAAATCTTGCACCTATCATGCACAAAATCGCAAACAGGTAAAGATTTTGTGTTTTCAAAAGCACTTTTGTTAGCAAAAAATGTAGAAAACGAAAGGTTAGCACATTTTACGTTCAAAAACTCTTACACTGCGTTAAGGAAAGAGACGAGACCCCTTTGCCCTGGTGGCATTTCTATTTTGTTATTCGCCATTAGTGTATAGTAGGTGAATTTTAATCCGCAAGTGTATTCTACAACGGTCGTTCTTTTCATTTACATTGATATCGTTTCGACGCTTGGCAAAATAGGTAGCATTTGTTTTCTTCAGATTGAAAGATAGGTTGAGTTCCATATATGCCTTAGCTTTCGAAGAGAAGCTCTTAATTGCCTATATGTCTTCCGATCATAGAGTTCAGATAGTTTGGGTCTGCAGGAAGAGCCCACTTTTGAGAAGAAGAAGCTCCAGGAAGAAATACTTGTTGTTGTACGTTTATGATTTCCTCTTTTAGTTATTCCAAGCTATCAGTTTGACATTCGCAAAAATACTTGCCCTAAATTGTTATTCGATTCATTCTTTTTCCAAAATATAATTTGACAGAAATTATTTCGCCATTGTCTTAACTGAGACCAATAGAATGAGAGAAAATTATTATTCTCGATTTCAAATCAGAGCAATTTCTACCTTTTTCTATTATTATAAAAATAATGAACTTTCTAGTATTTCCTGACCTATTGTCCATCTCGCATTCTATTTAATTGAAATCCGTCAAAATGTGTATAACTCGTGTATATCGAATTGCTTTAAATGGCGAAATGTACTTTTTTATTGTTAACAGTTAGTCGCAATAGTAATCTTTTGCACTGGTAATCCATGAGTTCAAGTTACTTTCGATATCATCGTTTCGAAATTGACTCAATCAGTCTGTGACTGCGGAGCGCGTCTCCTATAAATGCCTTGAATATTTTTTGTCAAGCTAAGGGAAGACTTAATATTACTTATCATTTTTCTTTCGTAGTTTGTTACGGTTTATTAATAACGTAAGTTTTTTTTTGTTTAAACATTTGTAGCTACTCATTGTGTTGGTCACTGATGACTCATAGAGAATTTTTAGAAAATTTTGTAGATAATGATGACCGAGAAAGCAAAAAAAAAAAAACAGGTTTGGCAATGATGATTGCTTTTGGTTTATAAGTATATATATATATATAGATGTATATATATATATATTTATATTGACTTATATATATATATATTTCTTTTTATTTTTTTTAATTTTCGTGATTTATGTATATTTGTAGTCAGAGGCAAAAAATACGATTATACTAAGTTTTGCATTTGGCCTGTGACATATATACATATAAATCTCAAGCCTATATATATATATATATATATATATATATACAAATAAATCTCACGCCTATATATATAAATTTCACGTCTATATAGACATACAGATTTCACGCGTGCGTGCGTGTGTTTGTGTGTGCGTGTTGACATACGCAAAAGGTGTGACATTTATTATTTATTAACGTTAATGTGAAATCGTAAGAGTTACTGCAAAGTACTAAAAAGCTTCACGCACCGGCAAAACAATCCAAGAAAGGTCACCAATTTCTTTATATTTTCTTCAATAATTTATAACGTACTACGCAACTATGACAGGCACTGACCCGATGTTATATCTATAATATATAAATTACTATAATTATAATATTTGTCAAGATTATCTAAAAGTAGAAAACGAAAAAAAAACAATGACGGGTGCTTAAAATTCGGCCAAAAGCGTGTAAGATGGGCGGTTTTTGTCTGATTAATCAACATAAATGCGCTTGCATAAGCAGGTCAGCGTTTAATTAACGGTATAAACGTAAATATCTGAAAATTTCTGCGATCAACGAAAGTCGAAATGGAAAACGTTTTTTTGCGACTATTTACAGATGGTCATGTGAATTTATTAAGAGAATCCGTAGCCCTCCCCCTATGCATCTCATTATGCAGTTACTGAGGATTGTTAGAAGACGAAAGGATATCGAAAGTAATTAATTGCATATTTCGTGAGCATCTATTGGTGAGAATAATTCTGAGTTGGAAAAACAGGATTTCGGGTTTCCTTTTTTGCAACTGTGCACTCCTGCATCGATGTAATTGTGCACAAGTCGTACGAAGATTAAAAAAACATGAATAAATAAATAAATAAGAAAAAAACTCATATCAATTTCTGGCAGCAAAGTTGACTGTTGTTATTACCGTTATTGTTGTTGTTGAAGTGGTGCCCGACTGACGGGAGCCGAACAGTTTTTTCTCTCTTGCTTTTTTTTTTGGTTTCATTTCTCACTTTAATGCACCACATGGTGATGTGGTATAATATGGTTTGATATGGTGTGGTGTAGTGCCCACACATTCCAAAAACACTCAGTAAACAAAAAAGAGAAAAAATGACGCAGGGACAAGTGAACACATTTGTCGACATCTTCAAATTAAAGGTTCAATGAGAAAATTATTCTTAAGCTAATATAGAGAGTAGTGAGAGAGAGAGAGAGAGAGAGAGAGAGAGAGAGAGGGAGGGAGGAAGTGAGGGGCGAAAAGCGGGAAACGGGAAGGCGGAAGAAGGCAAACCCCAATCCAAGGATATGTTCAGCCCGAGTAATGGATATGCAAAAGCAGTAATATATGTACTTGTGCACACTAAAATCACTAACCACTAAGAGCTTAGCTCAGCACAGAAATATTGAAGCGATATGTCGCCAGGAAACTTCGAAATGTTTTGCGTATACGAAATGACAAAACGTACAATTCAATAAAATAATATAAACCAAAACGAATGTAAAAATGAAAGAAGAAGAAGAAGAAGAAGAAGAAAAACAAAAAAACCTAAATAAATTTATTCACTCTTAGCCAGATTTATGCTCAATAAAAAAACGGAACATAAACATTCATTTTCTATAAAGTTTCTGCCCAGAGATATCAACAATGTGCACACACACACACACACACACACACAATCGGTAGACAGGAAATAAGCTTCCACTACTAAATAAACAGGCGCATCATTAGCTAAATGTAATGCCTGGAAACCGTCAACAATTGACTGAAATCAATCAAAGTAAAATAAACCGCCTTCCAACCCCCTCGTCGAAAACACGATTCGGGCCTCTTTGTGGCCATAAAGTTAATCTCATCTGTGTTATTAACAATATTTATTTATTTTTTTCTTTTTTTTTCTTCTTTTTCCATTTACGAATTCTACTCGAAGGGTTAATTCGCCATACGTGCCAGTGAATATAGTTTTGAACGCATACATATATGGAAGTATTGCCTCTGATGATATCTCAGCCCACTAATTTGACTTATTGTGTATTTCCTTTTTTAATTGAATGAATGGTTCCCGCCGCACTCCCTCGTCTTCTTTTGTTGTGTTTTCGTCTTTTTTGTTTTCTTGCCTCAATGAATGTATGTGTGTGTGTGTGTGTGAATGTTTAGTGTTTACTTAGTGATACTCAAATTACTTAAAAAGTATTGACAATAATATACATTAGGAGGAGAGATGGGAAACAACATATATATATATATATATATATATATGTATATAATGTTTATAATGTATATATATATTCCATTTTTCTTCTTTTTTTCTTCCCCAATTTGGTATTTTTGTACTCTTTGAGATTCACACGCAGGCATATCACAAGCGCTCGTTCGAATGCATTATCTCACATTTCGTCTTATCTCATCTTAACAACAACAAATATATTTTGATTATATTAATTATGAGTTATTCTTTTATATGCTCTTAATGTAATCAACAAAAGATTATATATCTTATATATCATATATATATATACATCTTATCTTTTATTCTTCTTCTTATGTCAAAGCGAAAGTAGTCAAATTTCGAAAGATGACAAAATCAAGAATATCCTAATTGAAGCGATTGTTCCAAATCGCTAAAGCAATGAACTTATTTCCCTTATCGAACTTGTCCTCATACGTCCACGCAAATCGCGAAAACAAAACAGTTGCAAAACACTCCGATGACTAATAAGTATTTCTCTCTCTGCCTCCGCCTCTGCCTCTGTCTCTGCTTCTCTGTTAATGTGATTATGTACGAACTTTACACGTTCTATTGATAACATTTTTGTATTGTTTTATACGCGCGTACAAACGCATATATATATATATATATGTGTATATGTATATATATATATATACATATATTTATATATGATGAGCAAGTGAATTGATTCTGTTATGCTTCAGTATATTAAGAACGTAGAAAAGAATGGCAAACAAAAGCGATAGTGATAAGCAAAAGCTGATAGCGTCCTTGATTCTTATCGAATGCTATCTTCTAATATTTAACACGGATGTCGTGTTTACTTTTACCTTTTTTTTTTTTTTTTTTTTTTTTTTCATAAAAAATGACAGAAGTCAGCTAGAGATTCTATTCCCTTTTTGAATGATAAAACGGATGTAAAATTACAAAATTAACTTAGGTTTAGGTTCACGATCTTGATCCTTGATCCTTGAATAGGATCATTTTTAATGCAAAAACGTACAATCATAAGTGTTAAGCCTGACAGCAAATTTTACGATCGAAAGGCTTTACATTCGATCCACACTTTCATTACTCGTAACGGTTACGATTCGATTCCAATTTAATTTTAGTACACGAACAAAAATTTGCTTTTAAAACCAGGAAGAAGGCATCACCTTATACCTATCGTTGATGAGCTGTGAAGAATCGTAGTCTCTTTTCTCGTAACAGTTTGTTGTGGAGAGAATAAATTCGATTTTGTGTGAAAAAAAAAAACAAAAAAATTAATTATTTTTCATTAACATTTCGCCCCATAAATATTTATGATTACAAAAAGTTATTCTCGGGTACAGTAAAGCAAAAAGTATGTATTTATTTAAAGAACTTTTCAATGCAAAACTTATTTACGAAATCGCGATGCGATGTATATGAAAAGCAAAAAATTTCAATGCATCAGATAAAGTAAACCACACATATTTACGTGCATTTACGTGCATATAAAATTGCAAACTGTAAACACGGGTGACTGGCTGACTGACTGACTGACTGGCTGACTTTAATAAAAAAAATAATTAATTGAATGCACAGTTAACACAGCGCGTACGGAATGAAATGGAACGATGGAAATCGATCGCGTCATCATCAATAACGAATGAAAATAATGATTTTATAATAGATTGTGTGTACTCGGAATTTTGTGAATTTTCCATTTAGGAAATCAAACGATTACGGATCCGACGATTAGTGAAATTTTAATTCATTTTGCTCTTAGAATCAGTAAAAAAGAAGTGAACAAGAAAATATATTAACTTTTAGTTCGTGAAATATCGATAGATTGCGTTGAAGTGCCAACCCAGTTAGTAATCGGCTCACTACTTAGGCCTTTAGGTTTACACCGAAGATGCGGTGGTTAGTTGTGTAAAATCATGGATTACACTTTTTATAGCCTATATAGCGGGAGAAAGACAATTTCGTAGATTAATTGCGATTATCGCACTATTCGAACTGTTCAAAATCTTTTAATGAGAAAAGTAATTCCTTGCGTCCATCTTCCTTCCGCTATCCTTATTAGTCGATTGTCTCAAGAAAATTTCAATTATTTACCAAATTATTTCATTATCTTGGCTTTCCGTTCATTGAAGAAAATGTATTCGATTCATCTACGATTTAAATTAAAAAATTCCCGTTTCCTACACTACAGAGATCGATAAAAATTTTATTATATCCAACAATATGCCCATAATTGGAGAAATTTGCAATCAGATCGACTTGCATTCTACATAAGTTTGGCTCATTAAAGGCTCATTACTTTTTAATATGTTCGATTAAGTGTGCGCGAGCAATTCTATCGCATATGTGTTGGGGCGCAGGTATTCTCTAAGATTGTTACCCTTACCCGTACGTATCGCGTTATATTTTTTTGAAAAGTTTTCATATTATAGCAACGACACGAAGTAAATGGTATGCTGTTGATGATAAGAGTCAGATTGAAACAGAATGCAACAATTTCTTGTTTATTATTATTGCAATTGTTGGCGATTTCGTCGAGAATGAAATGTGAAGAGAGTGCACAAAAGTGCACAAAGTTTTCTTATTTAATCTGTCAACTAACGCAAAAAAAGAAAAAAAGCTCTGTCTTTTTCGCATTTTACACTCAATAGTCATAATGGATGTGCGCGCGCGTGTGTGTGTGTGTGTGTGTGTGTGTATATATTAAAATAAAATTATATTCAATAAAATTAATTAATTCGAGCTCGGTGTGCTAAACAAGTTCAGAGGAAGTTAAGGAGAACAACAAATGCACACTCTTCATAGTTCTTTATTTTCTATACCTCCGACCGAGGGATGCGAGGGACATTCATTCTGCAAAAGCAAGCTTCAGAGACCTCAAAACAAAATATATACTCTTGATCTAGATCTGAATCGATTTAAGGACGTCCGTCTATCCATCTGTGTAATGTTTGATGAATTTATATACATTCCTGGTCAGGATGAAATTGTGAATTGATTAAGCCATGTCTGTCCGTTTACGTGTCTGTGTAATATACGTCATTGACACTCTCCTGGTCGTGCAAATAAAAATATCGACTTCAAATTTGGTAGAAAAGAAACATTCGAAGTTTTTGCACGCAGTTTGATATTGAAAATGGGCCAAATTAGTCAGAGTACGGGTCCAAAGTAAGGCGTAAAGTGAACACAACTCTATTTTTCTAAACAAATATTTGTGGGTTTTTCTTCATTACTCAGAAATTATAAAAGTTAGAAGGTTGAAATTTTCTATGGAAAAAGTCGGCCATGCCCACACAAATCTACAATCGATTAAGTATTATTTTTTTCACTTTTTTGTTAATCATAAGGTAAATAAGGCAGGACGTTTAAAACTATTTTGTACATTCCTCAACTGAAGAGATATAATCTGCCTAAGAAGGGGTTAATTCGAAAGTGAATACGGCGGACAACAGAACCCGTTGGATTGTTTCTTAGCCGTACTAGCGATATGGGTATCAAATAAGAGGACTTGAAGATTAGATACCGATAAACTAAGTGCTTTAATTCTAAACTAATTGCGGTGGACGTCCCGGCGTGTTAAATTAATTTTTCGTAACAATGCCTTTTAGCGAAGTAAAAAGTGAAAGCTGAATGAAATGGAGCGCTGGGTATGCGCAATTCGGTTCCAGCCGAATATAACTTTCTTACTTGCTTAATAATTCTTTACATCTTCATCTTCGTAGTTTTTCATTCATGAACAATAAATATCTTAAACAAATACTAGCGCAGAGCAGCAGACTTATGATCGAATGAATTCCGCAAAAATAGCAAAATACTCTTGAATTTAAATTTTATAAATTGTTTTATTTTTATTAAAACAGTTATTATTTGTTAGAATATTTTGATGCCTGAAAGTAAGGAGTGAAGCAGACACCGATAAGAAAGCTGTATTCGCCATTATATAAATATCGGATACTCTATCTATCTAGAGTAGGTATGACCATTTTAACCGATCATAAAATATCGGAATCGATCTTCAGTACGGTAAAAAACCCATCAATTTCGGTTGGTGTGTGTGGTCAAGCTAAAGGGAATGTTCAGTTGCCGATCGGACACATAAACCGCTGGCTGTGTCCACTTCCTATCTCTTTTTCCCTGACTATGCGAACGTGTTCTGATCATGTTACTTATATAGGTGACATTTCCAGACTGACTATGAGGAATAATTGTAAAAGTGCAAAAATCAAGGTCGGCTACAACATTCATATGAAAAACAGCTCTGATCAAAACAGAATAAAATGGACTCTCTCTATATATGTAATTTATTATTATATATATATAATAATAGTGTAATAAAGTCTCGATATGAAATGTGTTTGCCTTAAGGCAACAGTACAGTTTGCTTATTTGTTACTATTAATCACAGCAATCGAATAACACGTTCAGCTAAGCAATTACAACAATATTCTCAAACTCTAAATGCTCTAAATTTTTGCAGCCTATACATGAATTTCAAAAAAACAAATTTATGTTTCTCGCTTCACAGTAGGCAGAACCAGTCTCTCTATTATTCTTTAATGCAAAACAATCACGTATGTGTGTTTTTCTAATTTCGAAACGCCTCCACTTGTAATATTCAAAGCACACTATTCCCCACTCGCTGTAAGATATTTTTTATTTTTCAACTTTTCTTTTTTTATTCACTTTGCAGTAAAACCATAAAGATTTCATAAATAACTTTCAACGCTTTTCTAAATATGTATTTTAAAATTTTACATTCTAACACCAATTTTGTTTTTTCTCCTTTGTTGGGAAATTTGTGTTACGCAGCATTTACTATATTTCATGTGTAAATTTAAAGTTTCTGAAACGTAAAATCTAAGAAACACAGCACTGTAATTATATTTAGCTTGCATCGCATCTTTAAAATCCCCTATTACACTGCCATCTACATACATACATTATTTTTTTTTCTTATGATATTGTCAATCACTAAGGGGATGTCCCTTATTCGCGTAACGCGGTGACAATCAGAAAGAAACAAGGTAAAATATAGGGCGGCGGTGGGCGCAACCTAGTGGATGTGTGACCAATCGATAAGTATTATGCCTTTACCGACTGAGTACTCATTATAAGCACCATCAAAGTAAACTCTACCGCACTCAGTTTCGAATCTGATAATCGCGATTCTTACCTACTCGGCGAAGATCCATATCGATCATATATCATATCGTCTGCTAACTTTGTACGCATTGGTAGTATTTTGCCACCAGCTGCACCATCGAAAGACCGCGTTTACTTTCTTCGCTTAATTTATATATTTTTTTGTGAGAACTATAATGGGTCCCAAGCACCGATTCAACTAATTATCAAACTTAATCAAATTTATTCTGCCAAGCAGTATTCACAGGTCGTATGTTGTTTCCTGCATTCATATTGATCAATAATATGCACATACTTTATAGAGTCTCTGCTACGCACTGCTATGCTGGGCACATTGGGCCAATCCTAATGTACCCCTACCCTATACCTGCCCTATAAAATGTGTATAAAATGATATAAAAAGGAAAGCGTATTAAATGCATTCCTTCTTGTCCGACAATTGATTAGATGAAATCGAGACGTTCAAATGTTTGCGATTGGAAGCAACGAGTATTCACTTTATCAAACTTGCACATCTCCCATTAAATCGATGCACGATTATAAGTTCAAGAATAACATTTGTATACCTCTCTACAGCTGGACTAAGAATGACTCTCTTGGTTTTCTTTAAATAAAGAAATAGAACTTAGTTAAACTTTTTTAGCGTGGATCTACTACGACAATCCTAAGAACAAAAGTCATTAGTGAATGCAGGAGAGTCATCCACATCGATTCCGAAGCGGAATGTTCACATTGTGAAATCAACAAGGCGCAGTGTATGAAGAGCTGCTAACTGTTACTGCTGATGTCTACCGATGTCAATTGAAGAAAAGACTAGCAATAGTGGCTAACAGACGCAAAATCCCCCTCTTGCAAGGCAACGCTTGGCAATACGTTCTAAGAGTTGTTAAAAATACACTGGTACAGCCCGAGTGGGAACTTCCGCCGCATCCGGCATATTCAGCGGACATAGAGCCTTCTGGTTACCTAAATGCATTAACAATGTTTGATTGGTGACACTAAACTTCAATGAGAGTTCATAGGCACTTTGAGACGGGTTGAACTCACGTCGTCAATATTGATCTGCGATTTGGGGTGAAAGCGTGGCTCATTTTTGAAGTAAAAGTTACCTGTGGACCTGTCTAAAATTTTCACAAGCAATTCAGTACCGTCTGCTATAGGGTCACATCATAGCCAAACAAGCACACTATTAATGTCGCACGCAATCCACGATGCCGTACATTCACTTAAGAACTCATACTTCACAATAATGCAAAAAGTTTTTAGCATTTCTTAGAGCTCACAATGATTTCTTTAAACAGACGGCTTATGTAATTTTCCAAGAAGAAAAATAGAACGGGAAAATGTCAAACTGATATCAAATAATAAGTTATTAAATTTGGCAACATTGTTAGCTACGAATTTCATTCTTACTAACTGCATGTATACGCTGCATTTGAATGACAAGTTTTATGCAAGTCCACGATCTTAGCGATCGCAATAACATATTTTTCTAATTTCCGCAAAGTGATTCCTTTTTTTGCATTACTAGCGTGCGACTTCTACAAAAACTTTATGAAAATTTTATTGTATGAACAGGTCCTTTGAACGTATCATGTTAGTATTACGTACATTATAAGAATTTCAACCGAAGGTACAACAAAATTTGTATTCATGTGTACCCACAAGGAAGCTTCAGACATCACATGATATATATATATATATATATGTGTATGCTTGGTCAGCATCAAGTTCTAAACCGATTTAAGCATGTCCATCTGTCTGTCTGTCTGTCTGTTTGTATAATATAATCTATGGTAAATATTCTCCAAGTTGCGAAAATAAAGTCATCGTCTTCAAATTTGCCATAAACAGTGGAAGTCCTTATATGCGGTTTGGTATTGAAAATGAAATGAAACTGATCAAATCATACGTTCACAGTAAAGCGTAAACTCTGTTTTTGTGATAATTAGATTGTGTCCGGCATAATTAGATTGTATGAAGATGTAGAGCCCTAGGAGTGATCCATTCCAACAACGGGCCTTTCTTATCACAAAAAATTTTCCAAAGGTTAACCTGTAAATCTTAGGAATGCACACGAGGGGGTTAAGCGTAAAATGTCAAAATCTAAATATATTATGTAATGGGAGAGGGAACTCTTTTTGTATAAAGAACCCAATAAAAATATTACAAGTCCAAATTATAAATTTAAAAACTGAAAAGCAAGAAAAATTGCAGTGTTCATTACTTCTTTTTTTTATTTTAGGTTAACGCGTAAGCGAAATGCGCTTCAAGGTAAGCAGAGTTCTGCTCCCCTATTATTCAATAAAAACTCAATTAAAAATAATTTATTAAGTGACCCTCAAATTTATTATACCTATGTATGTTATACGCATGCATGAGTTATTTATTATCATTTATGTACTCATTGAAAATATATAAAAAGTAAGAAAGTGATATTCAGTTGGGACCGAATCTTTGGTACCCATCACCGTTATCCTAAGAAAACAAGAAAAGGAGGAGAACTAAATTTTCATGCTCTATAATGTGGGGTGGGCGTGACTGATTATTACTAATTTCAAAATAAAAATCTTTGTTGCACAGGCGTTTAGGCGTTGTAGGCGTATCCTTCATTTCCAAATTCTTTTGCAAATTTGTAGGCGATATCTTCATTTTCGTTAACGGGGATACACTATAACGTTAGGTAGGCGTGGTAAATTGTTCCCATTTTTGTGCACAGATACTGCAGCCTTGCCCACAGAACGTGCGCTCAAATTTTGCAAAAAACCAATTTTTTATTCCTTTGAAGAGCAGAGGTGTTCTCGGTTTATATGATGCTGCGGGCGTGTACCCCCCATTTTCAATACCAAATTGCGTGCAAGAACTTTCAATGTTTCTCTTAAATTTGAAGTCGATAGCTTTACTTTTGCGGCCACGACAACAGATATTACATAGGCGGACATACGGACAGATTTAGATTTTGATGCCAATCAAGAATGCACATATTCTTTGTGGGGTCGCTAATGCATTGGGCATTGCCCACGTTTTCACAAAATGAAAATACAAAATTGACAGAATAATATTAACAAACATGAAATTTCCATCTCATTTCCATCCATTCATTAGAAAATCAAAATATACTTACGAAAACGAACGAGAAAGTGTTGTCATATGATTTTGCTTTTATTTATGTAAATAATTGAAAAAATCTATAATTATGTCCTTTATTGTAGAGTTAATTATTCACTTATTTACATTAGGGAACGTAGTATTCATGCACTCCTTTATATATTTTCCTTTCGTTGTTTCGTTCAATTCGCACAAAATTTACCAAATCATAATATGATAATCTTGAAAACATGAAAAAAAACAACAAAAAAAATATGAAAACACAATCGGTCACACAAATACATACATAATATGCAGTAAAAGATCAGCATGTGTCGTTGTTGTTTATTTGAATTAGCATTTAAAAGATGAGGTAATTCATTTAAAAAAAAAAATTAAAAGCAAAAAATAATGCACTGAAATAATTTGAATTATTAACTTTTTCATGCATTAATATACAACACAGGTACATGTGCAAACATTTTATGGTTGTAGAGAAATTGAAACCACATTTTTGATCGATTATGGAACATAAAAAAAAATGAATAATTAATTAAATAAAGAAAAAAAACATTTTCTTTCAATATTTCACTTTCTAAACTTCCAATTTTAATAAATATTTCATATCTTGCTTTGCATGCCAAACTAGATCCATATTGATTTTCAATGCATAAAACCGAACTTTGTTCATCATATATACCGGCTTCGTTGCGTAGGGGTAGAAATTTATGTAAAAAGCAACTTGTTTGCTGTTGACATTCTATACAAAAAAAAAAAAAAAAAAACAAGCTTTAAACACCGACTAACGATTTTTTTTGATCGTAATTTAAGAAAAAAAAAGAGGTCACTGCTGTAATGCACGTTTTATACAAAGCTTGTCAATATTTATAAACAATTTCTTAGTTCATACCGTTGTCTCTAATTTTAGATTTACACATCATAAACGAGATCGATTAAACCATATGTTAGATGTATACACGTCCGTAAACATAAAAAACAAAACCAATTTTTTTGTTTTTTTAATTTTTTTCCCAACAAAGGCAATGTACATATGAAGCAATTCAAAAAAAAATTTTAAGAAATTCTCTGTAAGCAATATTGAGAAGACGAAACGCGCCCGCTTCTTTTAATACTCACGATTAGACTAACCAAATTCAATGAGCATATGAATGAGGCCCCGTAAGAGTTCACCTTACAATTGCATACTTATTATTATTGCATCGAAATATCTCTCTTATTAAGCTCCGCACGATCTCAGTAAACTCTCTCAAAACAACAAATGATCCAATAATTATTTTTCTCATTGAGGAAATAGAACCAATATGATAGAGATTGGAATGAGTTTGTAGGAGAGACAAGAAAAACAAAAAAAAGAGAATTTATGGTTTAACCACAAGAAAGAAATGTAAATATAAAGTTTTGTTGTTGTTGTTGCTCTCGTTCGTGCTTATTTTAACGCATTTGTAATCGATGTGAATATGACTAATAGTAATTAATCAAGAAATGAAAATAATAACGTCATTGTGTAATACAAATCTCAAAAATGTAACAACAACAAAAATATCCATCAGATATATAATGCTTTATACTAGTCCCCACAAAAGATAAGATGTGTTTATGTTTGATTGATTCAGGATACATTCGCATCACAAACTTTCGAATGTTTACGAAGAGGGTAAATACATACATATATACATATGTATATTCAAAGATCGAATTCAAGAATTTGAAACTTGAGAAGTTAAAGCGCAAATTTGCGCTTCTCTTAATTGAAGCCGTCCGATATAATGTGATTTGCATAAGAATGCAACAACTTAGACGATACGTTTTTATGGCTCAAAGTGAAGACAAGGCACGTTAAAGACAAGAAAAGCAAAAGAAAACAAGCAAACATTGCATAAGTTTGTATGAGCTGTCTATATGAATATCACCGACAACCTTGTATCTAATATCAGCAGTTTGGAAATGCAAATATCAATATTGCAAAATAGTTATTTGGTGGCGTTAAAAATGTCTTTCGCTAGACATTATTCCAAATAAACGCATATGCTCGTAACGAAAACACTCAATTCGTTTTTTTTTGTTTTTTCTATTAGTGCCAAGAAGCACATATCGTTGACAGCCAGAAGTAAGCCATTCAATCGATTACTTTGCACACAACACAGGCACGCATAAAAAAAAAAGAAAAAAAAACGACCCTTATCCATTCAACGATAGTATTTAATATTCTACTTTGCTCCATCTTTTCCTCTTCGCAATACTCCTCTCATCCATTTCTTATATTGTTATTACTTCATTTTCATTCGGTGCCATATTATTTCATACACAAATGAAAATCTACTTTGTCACTAGTTCAGTCAATTGTGCGGGCAGGTGAAAATTTCTTTAATATTTTTTTTAATTAATCACTTAATATTTGCAATTTTACTACATATACAACGAAATGCATGCACTTAAGTTTTATAAACTCACATAATTATCTTAATTATACACAATTTAAGCACTTCTTAACCATAATTTAGTTAAATACATTACTTTAAGATTCGTCAGGGTAAGCAAAAAAAAAAAAAAAAAAAAAAAAACAGAAAACAACAACTAACCATACTGAATATATTTACGAGTAACGGGTACTCGTATACTCATCATCAAAAACAGGTATGTTTTTATTTTGTTTTGATGATTATGTATCAGGGTTCCCAAGATCTCTCTTTGAAAAAGAAAAAATACAAAATAAAAAAAAAATAATTACTTCCATACAATACATTATCAAGTGAGAATTATAATTAATATGAAGATTATTCTCATTATTTGAGTAAATTCATTTTTATTTGTTGAATTAGGAAATTGATTAATGAAATTTCTTATCCTTATTCACAGGAAGACGTTTTTTTTTTCTTAATTCCTTTTCTTCATCGACATCCGACGGTTGCAGAAATTTAAAAATTTTTCATAGAAAGACTTTACGAAATCTTAAAGTAATAAAATGACAAACAGCTAGTAAGTAAGTATATTGTATTTTATTTTCCCTTCTGAAAAAACTCGAACGGGTTTGACAAATTTATGCCCGTTTCCCTAACAAAAAATTGCAAATGATCGTCATTTCCGCTTAAAATACATGCGTATACTTATACATATATATATGTATATAAAAGTTTTTCCTGAAAAAGCGAAAACAACAGGCATGATTAGCGAAAACGCTTTAACTTACTCCAGTGGAACATTTTCAATATGACGCCACCACTTTGCTTCACGCCAGAACACCATATCGGCAAAGACAAATGGTTAAGAATAAACTTGCAAAAACAAATCTTACATATATACAAATGCGTACATTAATGTGAAAAAATATCATAAAAATAAAAATATATATATTTTTGTGAAAGTCATTGGTCCGTAATATACAAAGATGAAGTAGACTGAATGAATGAAGCTATTTTGATGGAAGGGTGAGATAAAGTAAAAGAACGCAGTGAGGCGTCTTGCTGCGTAGAAAAATACAAATTAATTTCTTTCTATTGCATTTATGGAAGAGAAAAAATTGGTGCAGAACGAAATTCAAAATCTCTCAAATGACGAAAACCGAACGATACATAAACTAATGCATAATGCGCACAGTTCATGCTAACAAAATTGAATTAATATCAATCGGACGCCTGTCGTTCACTTCCGCAAACACGCTCTTCGCCAAAGTTTGCCTTGTCTTTGTACCGGATATATAGCGTATTGGATGCCATTGCCGACAAGGCCTGAAATCGATACAATATAATCTCTTTTCCTTTTTCTCATTTTCTTTGTTTTTTTTTTTTTTTGTGTATAAAAGCATTACAAATTAAAGCGAGAAAAAAACATGAGGAAAATATCAAATATTGTTGCCTTAAAATTCGATTGTCACCCATTATGGATCGAAAGATGATTTCATATTTCGTTCATGTACATGCATGCAATAAACATACACACATACACATGTATAAAAAATCATTGTTTATTACTAACATGTAAGAGTAATGCTTTTAACTAACCATAAATCTCGCTGACAACTAAAGATTTTATAATAGATACAAGCACATCCCCAAAAGGATGAATAATATATATATATATATATGTTCATGCCCATATGTTAAAGTAAGCGTATGTATTTGCTACAAGTATAACGACACAGTGTGTGTACGCGCGTGTATACATATGCGTTATGCATTGTTTTGTTATTTTAGTTCCGGTACTTTTAGATATCGCTCTCGGTCAAAAGATTTATGGCTCTTAATAGAAACTCAATTTTCACTTGAATTTGCCTCAATTTTCATCCATTTGGGATTTACTGACCATTCAACCAACTCTCTAATTATGCGATCTTCCGGTTTCTTAACAAACGAAAAGTGTAATGCTTCTCAAATCGAATAAACCAGTGTGTGTGAGTGTGTGTGTGTGTGTGTGTGTGTGATAATTTTGACTTTTTCACTAATTTAATGGACAAAATGAGATTTATTACCAAACAAAACGAAAAAAAAAACAAGAAAAGAAACTAGCATTGAGAAAGGGTTCCATGGAAATAAGCACAAGAGTTAATTTTATAGCATCCCTTGAATGATATCACATGATACCGGTATTATCAAAATATAATCAAAATAAGAAAAAAAGATAAAATTTGAATACGATATTCAAGAAAAGCCTTGTACAAAATTCTTAAGACTTTTTTCTGCAATTCCTTAAGGAACTTTTAATTATTAAAATATCATATGAAATTTAACAATTTTTTTTTGTATCGTACCAAAAATGTTCTATTTATGGTTGAGAGGGATGCCAGAGCATGCAATTGGAAGTCGAATAAGTAAGCAAATTATATTCGGTCGTGAGCGAATCTTTTATACCCTTCACCGTTTACCCCAGAAAAGACAAAAAAAAAGTAAAAGAAGTAAATTTTCATGCTCTGTAATATGGAGTGAGCGAAACTGATTTTTTCTATTTTTTGCATAGCCATGCGGTGGTTGTAAGCGTATCCTTGGGCAAGTTTAGATCACTTCCGTATTCTTTTGCGAATCTGTAGGAGATATCTTAATTTTCGCTAACGGGAGAATGTCTATCACAAATATTATACAGTTGAGAAAACAGACAGATGGACATGTTTAATCCCATTCCAAATTTGAAACTGACCAA
The DNA here is from genome assembly GCA_001077435.1 of Glossina morsitans morsitans. Classification (NCBI taxonomy): domain Eukaryota; kingdom Metazoa; phylum Arthropoda; class Insecta; order Diptera; family Glossinidae; genus Glossina; species Glossina morsitans. The sequence goes on along the minus strand of CCAG010009360.1, from coordinate 14,423 downwards.
GACTTTATATACTTTATGGGATTCTTGGAGCCTGTTTCGGTTTGTAAATTGTGTTAGACTATAATATTGGGTAGGCGTGGTCAGTTTTTCCATTTTTGTACAGGCACTATATCGCCCACAAAATATGCGTTCCAATTTTTTTTACATTTATCTGCAATAGTTTATGAGTAATGAAGAACAGAGGTTCTCTCAGCTTACATGGTACTGTGGGCGTGTCTTTCAACCGATTTGGCCCATTTTTAATGCCAATCTGCGTGCAGGAAGTTTTAATGTTTCTGCGAAATTTGATGTTGTTAGTTCCATTTTTGCGGACAGGACAATATTTACAATAGACATTACAGACGGACAGGCAAATAGCGAAACGGGAAGACATGCTTAAGTTCATTCAGAATTTAATACTGGTTATGAGTACATACAGTTTGGGGGTAATGGGGTTTCCGAAGCTTCTTGCTGGGCGTCGCAAATGTTTTGACAAAATGAATGTGCCCCTCGTCCTTCAACTATGGGATTTATGGATGTGTAATAGTATGGAAAAGCTAAAATTCGAAAAAGCTGACATCGAAACGATCTGCCCAGTTCCAACATATTTATTATTATTAGTTACGTAATAATAAAGTAAAATCATTGAACATCGTTATCGGAGAAGACTCGAATCAGTCGGTGATCCGTATCATTGTTCGATCATTTTTCACTTGCAAGTTAAATGTTTAATAAATACTGGATTTATTAGATTGTTCGGAAAGTCCACCTAATATAGAGAGGACAAAATAAAGGGATTAACTTATGCAAATCGACGAATAACAATTCGTAAGATCGCTGCGAGATTATATTTATCGAATTCGATCGTTTATAATAATTGGAGACACACGCAAGAGATGACTTATAACAGTCTTGTTTTACAAAACGAAATTGATATTATTGAGATTATTTTTTCGGAATACACAAAGTTGATGCAAAGTCAAAAAAAGAAAAAGCAAAGTAGATCAAGAAGACACATTATAACCGCTCGCAAAGTCAGTATATATACCCCGTAATGTTACTTCAACTATAATAATCGCATTATGTACATGTGTGTTTGTATATATATATGTGTGTGTATGTATATGTATAACATTTCATTAAAGATTTTATTAAAACGTTTTAAGTAAATAGTAATAAAATTGAAAATTAATTTAATTGCAAATTTTGCTCAACTAACACATTTAGTTAAACGTAAGTAAGAAACCTATAAACAGTTTGAGACGAATTTTGAATACTGGCAATCTGAAAGAGAATTTTAGATTCAAGAAGGGACAATTCTTAAGATAACTGAATTATACCCACGACATATAGTATATGATAAATGACTCTTTTGATGACTTTTCAACTTATTAGAGAACCGGTCAAACCTAGTGTGGTAACATTTTGTATCAGATATATAAAGAATATCTGAATGCAAATGTATACATGTACAGTTAAAATAATGTACATTTTTTCTTCTTCTCGCTTAACAAATGGTAGTCGTGTAAATGCAAGGAAATTGATACATGATCTTAAATCTATATTCAACGATCGCTTGAACGACAGAACGAAATGGACAGAAGCGTAAATTGACTAAGTGCCCTAAGTATATTCCAATAGAGTTTGGAAGAGTGGAGGGTAATCGACTGCTATAAGAGTAATAACATACTAAGCATATCTTCGTTCTCCGTTTTACGGCTAAAACAAGTACATTAAGTAAAGGCCTAAGGGGCTTGAATGTTTGCTTGTATTTGGCGTGCTGTAAGTCATTAAACAATTTACACAGCTATAAATTTCCTTTCAATTCCCTTATTATTGTATGTATTTGAAAATACGAAATGTGAACAACAATATGTGCCTGTGTATGTACCTAAGTCAAAATTCCTTTCTATATTCAGAGTATTTCTTAGCAGAAGGCAAAGAAATAAAATTTGAACGCAAACGACCATTAACGCATCTGTCCGCCTAAGCGATTAACATTATTATAACTGTATGCCCAGGCAAAAAATGATTAAACAGAAATGCTTACACTCCAACAACAACAGCAACAACACCCTGTTAAAGCAACAAATGTGTGGTTTGTAGCTTTTGAATCACTTTTCAAATTTTACATTTGTCATTATTGTTTGTATTTATGTATGTATGTGCGTGTGTGTGTGTGTTTGCCCAATTTTCATTTCGCCAAAATCCTAACGAGTTCAAAATTTCCACCATCTTCAATGTATGCAAAGTTTTTATGATCGAAATCATAAAAATATTTTGTTGTTAACATAAAGATATGTGTGTGGGTGTATGCATAAATTTTATATCTTCTCAACTATGTATGCCTTTTATTTCACAAACTCTTAATAAAATTGTCATCAATTAAAATTTCTGCACCATTCTCCTCGATTTGTTCGACACTATGCTTAAATTATGTTTACATACTTGCGTAGATGTATATAAACTAAGCCAAGCGAAGGGGGGTTGATTATGCAGATCCATAACTTTTTTTCTTTTTTCTCTCTTTTCTGTTTATGTGACAATTTTAAAATATATAATAAAAATAAAGTTATGACAACTATTGTCAGCGTCGTTCATAATGCATTTCTGTTTTCTTCCTCTTCCTCTTCCACTTTCCTTTCCATTCCCACTTGCCGTACTTACTGCTTTTCATTTAACAAAAGATAATGTGCGTTGTTGAGTGCCGCCTATAAAAATAATTTGTGGCGAAATTTGGGGTGAAATTGTAACAGGAATTTAAAGGAAGATGCGGCCAAAATCATGTCTCTTGCAAGCTAACATCCAACAACCCCTTTTACAAAATATTTTAATGTGTTTTTTCTTCTTCTTCTTCTTCTTCTTTTTTTTTTTTTTATGAAATGTACGCGGAAATCTAAAATATAGTTTAGAACTTTTATTCCATTATTTATTTATTTATTTTATTTTTTAAATTAATTTTTCTTGCAATTCTTTTTTTTTTTTAACTCGAGCGAACTGTTATATAAATGCATTGGAAAAAGAAAAGGAAAACAAGCGGGGCTTTTCTTAAGGACGACTGTCATTTAATTTCGTTTTCAGTAATTGAGTTCTTTTATCTAACGATGTGACATGTGACATGTGGCACGATTTTGTTCAAGCCATGTATCGAATGCGGTCAGTTCTTGAAATTTGTCTTGACTAGTTTCTAAAGAACAAGCATCGTCGATAGGTTCGTACTATTTTGCGGGAGCATTACGAAGTCTGTTTAGTTGTTTGCTTTTCGAGATGGACATAAAGACATCTCTTTGCCGTAAACGCATATATATGAATAAACAGTAATTTTCTAAAGTTGATGAAATGCTGAATATTTTACTTTCTTTGACGAGTTAAAGATCGAAAATCAATTGAAAAACCTGCCCGACATAACCTCAAAGAATACGAACAACATTGTGAGAAAGTGCACACATCAAGCATTTCTACAAAAAAAAAAAAATCAACTTTTCATTTGAGTCTATTTCTCAACTTTAACTTAGATGCGCTTAGGCCACTCCTTTCCAAAAAAAAAAAAAAAAAAAATGAACTGAAGAATGGAACAAAACGAACCAAACACGAGATTTTGATGAAACCAAAGCGCCTATCTATCGATTTATGAAAAGAAACGTGATACGACTGTTGATATAGGTCCAGATTGGACAATTGATTGAAAATCTTGCTATAATCAATTGCTAGGACTAACTCAATTTTCAGTGTAAAAGCAATTCCCGATTCTTCAGGTAACAAAAGTATTTTGCATTTGTTTTTTTTTCATTTTTTGATGTTTAAGATACGCGTGAAAGTGAAGCTCGCTTTCATAAAAAGGGAAGTTGTAATCGGCTTATCGCTACAATTTTGCACAAATGTTAAGAAATCGCAAAAAGTCCTGTTAGTCCTGGTAATTATGCCACTTGGACGATTAAGTACGTACGTACGTACGTACGTACGCATTGAATATTGTTTAAGAAAGTGCTCTAAGATCTATGTTAGACTACATTGACAATTGACAAGAATGTTCTGAAATTTTCATTTCTTAATAATATTTTATACCCTACACCAGTTATGATACACGGATACATGAAGTTTGTGCATCCAGAAAGACTTGAGCTAAACCCATCTTGCATAGTATACCGATCGATTCCGAATCACTTTCTGAATCGATTTCAGCTTGCCTGCGCTTCTGTCCGTCTTGTTTTCTTGTGTTCAAGAGATATTTTCATGACATTTGGGCACACTGACACAGATCACTTCAGGCCTCATTTGTAAACGTCGTTATATGCATACCTACGCAGTGCTCGAAAGTTTTTAACGATGGGCCCAGACTTACTATAGTGTTTTTACTTGTTTTTTTTTTTTTTTTTTTCAATTTTTAGTAAAAGCCAGCATATTCAGAAAGAATATTCGGAACAGCAACAATGGAAATTAGACTCGCAACTTATGTCAGCTGAATCTATACTTGATATATAATTATTGTAAACGGAGGGACAAAACTCTTTTCGCCCATGGCTGATGGCGATTAGAAAAAGCGAAGACGATTCTTACTGCCTGTGAAGTGCGTTGGCCAAATTAAATTAAATTTTCATCATTAATTTTTACCAGTAGCTATTAAATAGTAAAGAAATTTTGTTGAAAACAATTTCGTTTCGCATTTCATTTATGTACATGGTGTTCGGATATAGAGTAGCGCGTCTGACTTTCCAAGTCAACTGTGAAATCCGAATACTCTTAAAAATGACCGCAAAGATTTTCTTAAAATCTCGCTTTGTCTAAATAATCACACGTTCATAATGCAAAATAGTTTTAAACGGTATACAATATCTGATCTCTACTTCCACTCATTTTCTCATCCGGAAGCAAAAAAGCAATTCTCAGCAATTTATTTACCTTCAACGGCTATCAAAATAAAACGATTAAGTAATTATATTTAAAATTTTCAGATGTTTCATTCAACGGATGATATAGGGGTCAGTCACGTTATCAAATCATAAACGCAAACACACACACATTTATCATGTCGCCCACGTTTGACTTGTTTAGTGCATTATCATTCTTCGAACTCACAGGAGAATATTTAGCACTTGCTTCAATTTCATTTTTTCAACAAAAACAGCAGTGGCAACAACAACAACAACAACAACCACAACAGTAGCATTTAAGAGGGGTTAAGTTATTCCTAACGTTGGTGTGTTTGTTTAGCTGAAAACGTTTATCAAACAAAAAAAATAAAAAGAAAAATAAAAAGTGACACAATTCAAGCTCAATTGAGTTTTAAATCGATGTAAATCATTATCGTTAATGTTCATCTAGACGGGCAGGAATTCATTTTATACCTAACACATGCAGTAATTAAAACGACCCTTGTAAGCAAATCTTTTACTTTTTCATGTCTAACTAAGGCAGCAATCATGCAGCAATCATGAAGCAACAAAGTCAGCTTAAAACGCTAATAAGCGTTTATTATAAAATATAAAATATTTTGAAAAAAAAATGTAAAAAAAAAAATTATGTTTTATTTAAGATAAATGAAAAAAAAAACAACAACACGATACGCCCCGGTTAAGGGGATGGATGCTTTTTATAAACATAATGAAGCCAACACTTTCTTCACATCACTGTATATACGTATACGCATACATGCATATATATATATATTATGAATACACATATATAACTTGGTTAAAACTGAATGAATTCCCTTTTTCTGAGTTGTTAGATCGAAATGAACGATTGAGGGGCCCGGGAAAGGGGGGGATGGGGAGGAGGGAAGTAGAAAAGTAATGTTCGTACAATGAATTAAGCGAATATACATAAATAAAAATCCTTTTCATACACACCCAGACAAGTTCAAGCGATTGCTACATTTAGATAAAAGTGCATAAAAACCCAAAAAAAAAAAAAGAACATTTCTGAGTTGTCTTACTCACACCAGAGATTTGCCACCCTTATCATGTTAATCGGCTTGTAAAAGTTTGTAAACACATCTAATACTTGGACATGGGTGTTGATACATATCTATATAAAATAGTCAGTCTGGGCTCTCTTGTTGTATTGCTATTGCTATTGAATTGATACACGCTTGATTACACATTAAATAAATGCAAGTGAAAGTTCTGAACTTACTTACGTAAGTGTGTCCGTGTTCGACAATTCAACATATATAAATGTTTAAATAAATCTTTGCGAAATATCATTGTGGAAGTTTGCTATACAAGCAATCAAGCAGCAAAAAAAAAAAAAAAAAAAAAAGAAGAGCAACATTATCCATATGACATAAAAATTCGTCATACTACCAGTACATTAAAGTATTTCAATCCCAAAATTCAGTTTTTTGACATGAAAACAACAAGAGGGTTAGTCTTGCCTTTGACTTTATGCATGTAAAGCCAATCCCATAACCACTATTAGGACTTTTGAGATCTAATAATACTTCAAACAGCCACCAAATTAAATATTTACGCCTTATGGCTTAAGATCGATAGCAGCATCAATTTATCTGTGCCTTAGATTAAATTAATGAAAAACTAAACACACACACACACACACACAACCACAATGCGCAGAAACTATCATAAACTTAAAATTCATTTTTCACAACATAAAGCACATAAACAATTTTCTAAAAGCTTAGGCAAGGCAAAAAGGCGAGGGCCAAATGATAGCTTACCATAGTTAACAGCTAGTGCCGCTGATGCAAAATACATGTCACACAATACATTATGGTTTAATAGTCGCCAAAGCAAATATAGTTTTCCTTTTACAGCCTTCTTAATGAGCAGCTTCTTGCTTATTCGGCCAATATTTAAAAAAAAGAATTCTTTAGTAATTCGTTTTCTTCATTTATTGGCAAGCGATTTAATTTATAAAGAATTTAGTATGCATGGTAGTATATTAGCATGCTTTGAAAGCTTAGTTTTAATCGCCCAAATCAAGTAGTAATAACATTTCAATACTATTGATGGCAATAGGGGCCAATAAACATTCTACTGCCTAATCGCTTTTACCATAAGCTAGTGCATAATGACCGTTGTATATAAGCCATAAGCAATTTTAATGAAGCAATAATTAAGAATATTTTCACTTGCAAGTCACAACTAACACTAAGGGAGATTGAGGCGAGGCTTTCACGTAACCGTCACCAAAACATTTACAAAAGATTAAGATACCAATTGAAAGCAATAACATTACATGCTAGGGCAGTACAAGAGATCGGAACTACTCAAAAAATTGTATATTGTCCAGCAGAATTTAGCATCCACGAAATATTTCGATCCTATTTGACTGCGAACCCGTAATGTGGCGATATAAGCTCTCCCATCAATCATATGAACTCTATCTTTAACATAAATCCCTATGTACATCGTAAAGTACTATGAAATCTGTCAGGAGCTGCGAAATTCTTCGGGTAAGGAGTAAACGAAATTAGTTCTTCATTGTCGTCGTACTGAACATTAAAGGCGAACTTGTTCGTTTCTTAAAAAAAAAGCAAATCAAAAAATTATATTCGGTCGTGAGCGAATCTTTTATACCCATCACCGTGATCCTAAAAACAGACCAAAAAAAGTAAAAGAAATAAATTTTCATTTTCTATAATATGGTGGAAGTTGATTTCCTTTTTGTATTGTCAAAATAACACGCTTTGTTGCATAGGCGTATGGGCGTTACGGGCGTATTCTTTGTAAAGTTTAGGTAATTTTTAAATACTTTTGCAAACCTTGGAGACGATATGTTCATGTTTCGCTAAAGCGAGAATGTTTACCACAAATACTCAGGGTTACTCAGAGCGACAGCTGGACGGATGAACATGCTTAGCTACATTTTAAATTTGAAATTGCTCAAGAATTTATATACTTTACGGTGTTTTTGAAGTTTGTTTTTGCGCCTCGTAAAGCTATTGAAAAAAAAATTAAATTTTGCTATACCATGATATTGTGTAGGCGTGGCCAATTTTTCCTATTTTCATACAGGTGCTAGAGCATCGCCCATAGAATATAAGTTAAAATTTTTGTAGATTTACCTCCTGCAGTTGATGAGTAATGAAAAAAAAACAATTTTTCATTCCTTTCTCAATTTGTGGCTGTGGGCGTGTCGTTTGACCAACTTGGCCCCATGTCAATGTCAACCTACGTACAAGAACTTTCAATGTTTCTGCCAATGGATACAGCAGACATTACGCAGACGAATAGACGGACTGACGGACATGCTTAAATCGATCTAGAATTTGATACTGATCAAAAATATTTATAATTTATTAGGTTTCTAAGCCTTCCTTCTAGGTATTTTCACAAAATGAATATATGTTTCATTTAAGGGTCTCTGCTGTCCACAATGCATCTGCTACAAAATTGAACCAAAACTGGCGACTGGCGACTGTTTAAATGAACGAGAAAGGAAAGGCAATTTTCATCTTACTAATTAGATTTAAATGGACTTATAGAAAATCCCCTATGAACCGCCCTTGAGAAGGTAGTTTTCAAGATACTATAGAAAATTCGAAAGAAGATTGGAGAATCGTTCCATAAGCCATTTTGATACTCATTATGGAAGCATTACTGTGCGGGGGAGGGGCCGTGGTAGGGGCCGGGTGTCAAGGCACACGCGTACAATGCAACCGAAACTGAGAATATTTTTATTTTCTGTCTGTTTTGTTCATTACTCATAGACTAACATTTTTTGCATGGTATAAATTTCCACTTTTAGTCCAGGAAAATAGAGGAAATAGTTCACGCACATCCAATATTATAGGGTTTGAATATTTACTTTTTTCCTTTCTTATACCTATCATCGACGAAGAGAGATATATTCGTTTTGTCAAAACGTTTGCAAGGCCCAGAAAGAAGCTTCAAAGAGTCCATAAAGTATGCATATATTCTTGGTCAGCACCATATTCTGAATCAATTTAAAAGAGTTCTTCTGTCCGTCTGGTAAACATTCTCCTAACCACAAAAATAAGGTTATCGAATTCAAAGTTGGCAGAAACGTTGAAAGTTCTTGTACGGAGATTGGTATTGAAAATCGACCAAATCGGTCAAACGACACGTCTCCAGTACCATGAGAGCTGAGAACATCTCTGTTTCTCAAGAAGAATAAAGGATTGTCTTCTTGCTCACTACTCATAACTTACTACAGCACATAATTCTACACACATTTGAACTAATACTCTATGGGCAACGCTGTAGTCTCTCCGTATGGTTGATCTGTCCATCGGTCCGTCGGCGCAAAGGTGTACTATCTGTGATAAACATTCTGCCGTTCGCACAAGTGAAGATGGAACCAACAAACTTGCAAAAGAATTTGAAATTGGCCAAAACTTTTCAATTTGACATAAAAATTAATCTTGAATTTGAACCACGTAAGTTTATTTTTTCGATCCCGACGGGTATACGAGTTCTAATGAAAAATAAGCGTTTTTATATTACAAAAGTCTAGTTTTTATTATTTTGCGATGTAAATTGGTCCCGAGTAAATTAAGCAGAGGGAATTAAGGATCACATAGGCCAATTGTTTAGATCTCACCATACATAGGGGCTCTAATCAAAGCCCATCATTCTACGACGCCAAAGTTTACCTATCTACTTAAAGGGTTGCGTCACCTTGCGATCACCGAAAACAATGCCTTTTTTTGTTGTTGAAATTTATATAAAAAGACGCAAAGATTTATTAATATACCGGCTTTTATATATGAAAGTGTAAGTCCTAAATAGCCAGGTATGTGGCAGTTCTCGCAAAACAACGCGCCTTGCCTTCCCTTACTTTAACGCTATAAGTCACAATTTTGCATCCAGAACAACAAACAGAAATTATTTGAAAATATGACCAAAAATCTTGTGAACCTCATGAAATTATAGCTGTAAGAGAATTCGATAGGAACGAAAGCAGCCAATACCCTCAGTACCCTCAGCTCGGAAAAGATGATGTCGAGAAAAACAAATCCTAAGCTTACACTTGTGCTTAAGTCACTTCTATGTTCACAATTCGAAAGGCATTCTAAGGCAAATTCTAATTATTGGTTTATTTCTTCCTTGAAATTGTCAGCATCAACTCACAAACGAACGGAAGGATATGGTTAAGTAAAAGTAAAACTTGAAGCTGATCCTTCATATAATATAACAAACTTCTCCGTAGGTTCTCTATTGGGTGTATCTGTAGCTGCTCTACAAGCAAAATGGCAAAATTATTTTACATTTCATCCTTTGGTGGTAGATATAAATATTTTTTACATGAAATTTTGCTATCGATTTGTTATGGTCTAAGTTTATCAGTCTTGCGTTCAATTCATAGTCGAAACGAATGAAATCAATTCGTTTTAATTCGACACAATATCTATACATTTATCATTCATAAATTTACAACAATGTGTGCATACTTTGCTTTTAGGCACACACACACACACACACACACACACACAATAACATATTTATGCATACGTACTCGATGTTGGGGGATGCACTTAGAACTATTAAAATGTCAAAAATATTTTTCATCCTCTTTGAAAGCATAAATTATTAGTTATGTAATCGGCTCATAATACCATCACTAGGGTACAATCTCGTTTATAAGATTTTTCACACGCATGCAAAAATACATTTAATTAACTAATGAAATTAATAAATACAACGAAAAAAAAAATCATATTCGGTTCTGATCGAATTTTTTATACCCACAAACTTTATCTTAAAAGAAAAAAAAAAAAAAACTAAACCTTTGCTACTCTATAATATTGTGTGTGTGCGCAGTTAATTTTTTTCTATTTCTATTGTTTGTACAGGCACTATAGCGTCATCCATAGCATATATGGAGAACTTTTTGTTCTTGTATTCGTTTTAACTTACAAATAATGAGAAAAAAAGCCCAGAAAGCAGAAGTTCTTCGCAGTTTATGTTGTACTGTGTAAACGTATCCTTTGACCGATTTAGCCCATTTTCTAATGTGAATCTGCTGGTAAGAGCTTCTATTATTTGTACAGAATATGATAACGATATTGCAGTTTTTGCGACCGGAAGAATATTTACCAAAGAAAGACGCACAGACGGATATGCTTAGTTTGTTTTGGAACTGGACTGGAACTTCTATCTGGGTGTTGCAGTCGTTTTGACAAATTCAATATACTCTCATCCGTCGGAGGTGTTTATAAAAAGGAGGATAACATATAAACATAAATTAAATGTCAACCAACGATAAAAGATGAAGAGATTTCATCATTAAATTAGTTATTCAATTAGTTGTAGCGAATCTCTTTATGGATGTATCGCACACACAAAGCGAATATAAACCCAAGTACTATAAAATTTTATGACAAGAAGCAATTATTACAAAGCGTTTTAATATGTACCATGTAACAACTCTGAGAGTAATATGCCAGCAAATTATCTTAAGAAGCGGGCTATAGTTTTTTTATTTATTGTACATCCTCTTTCAACTTGTGCATAATTTTTTCAAGATACACTGTCTAAAGAGAATTCATTCTCTCGATAAGTAAATAAAACTCTTCTACGTTAGCTTATGGTGCCTTGAATATTATTGATATACGGTGCCGGTGGGTAAACACATTTTACGCAATATGTTCGATGAGTAGACATGGAAGCCCAAAGAATTACCGTCGACTTGCTTTTGAAGTTGTTCCTAATCTACGGTAAAAGTGCAAAGTGATTCGTTTTCTCTACTCTCTGGACAGACGGTAAACATATTTCATTCCCTAAACCCCTATCTAATATTTCGTTTACAAAACAAAGTTTACCATATGGTAAATATAGTGCTTACAGAAACGTTTTGACATTTGTCTGAACACTTTTATGCGACGTCTTTTTCCTCATTCTATTGTTCACTGCTCAAACCCCATAGACACACCGTCACCATACGTTTGTCGCTGCAATGAATTCCCATGTCACAGCACTTTACTGGCTCGAATTGAAAAAAAGATGAATAAAATAAGTTAACGTGCAAGCAAGTGTTGAAGCTAACGGTGAATTTATGGTATGTTAATGAATTCACCAAAAAGCAGATTCAAAAATTAGTTAATTAAACTAGAACAATACTCATAAACATTATCAGTAATAATTACTTCAAGAGCGAATACCAAGAGTAAATACCACTGTTGGTCATGGAAGGTGCGAAGTCTTATCATCTGCCATCTTTCCATCTTCCTGCAGTTTCGTTACTATTGCTGTATTTTCTATCCTTAGCATCCTTTTAAATTCTGAGGCCTGCTCTGCATTCTTAGACGGCGTAGCCAAATAGCGGTTAAACCTTTGGATAGAGTCTCACTTCGTAAAATGATTTGATGGCATTACATAACTAACATCTAATATAGATAATCGAATATTGCAATTGATGAATCGCTTCTATTAGGCAATTTATTGCCTGATGATCACATCGTACAGACTCAAGACATATACAATCAATATCTTGCAATCTTCTCATAATGCGAATCTTCGTCATGAGTGATGGCAAGAATAAATCTTTTGATAACAATTATCTGACTTATATCATTTTGAAAAGCAGGGCGCAATGTTCTCTAAAGCAACGATAGCCATGACCATGTGACGCTGTACCTTCGACCAACTAAACCCACGATATAATAGCCAGCGTAAATAGAATCAAGTCAATCAGCCAATAAAACTATTTTAGTCCCCATAGAGTATCCGTTAAGGTTTCTAAAAACAATTTTCTCCTACTTATCCAGGAACATTTGCCATCGCATAAGGGAATGCAAACAAACTACTATTACGGTTCTTTGCGTTAAGCTAAGCGTTCACATACTCATATAGTCTTTTCAAAACATATTTGCTATGGCCTAAGTGAACCCTGATTATTACGTAAGCTACTAATACCATTCGACCTATTTTTCAGTAAATATTAAATTTATATTCACGCGTAAATTTCGAAATTAATTTAGAGAATTTCAACAGACGATGATATATGAACGCGCGTGTAAGCCAGTGAAAAACTCCATATTTCTTTCTTTCATTAGTTTACTTAAATACTGCATTTATAGCAAAGGTATTTCAGTAATTTCACCAAATGATTTTACTTGAAATCATTGGCTTGTCAAAGCAATGATATTCATAAAGTGATCAATTTTGTTTATATACAATACCATGATGAGGAAATGTAAAATTTAAAAGGTAATACAACGAAGTAAAAGACTATAGTGGAATGCCGATCAGCATTAAATACCCTACACCATTTCAATTCATAGAACTGCTTTTGAAAAGAAGGTTTTTCTGCAGCGAGTGGTCCGCGATCCGAACCATTTTCAACAGCGTTCGTCCTTGAGCCACAGCATGGCAGTGTACCAATTTTCATCAAAATTTCTCAAAAATTCTAGATTGAACCCAATGAAATAAGACAGACAGGCAGAAAGTGATTGCGAATCGATCGGTATAAGAAAAGAAGGGTCTATAACAAGGTATTTTCACCGAAATTACGCTTCTTCGCTGATTTCATTTGACAGTTTTTTATTTAAACAAATCGCGATTTCTGGTTCGATTTCAGCTAAAATTGGAAAAATTAGTTGAACATGAAAAAAAAACCTCGGGTTATAAACAATTACATTTAAATGCTAATAATATTCTCTCGATCTTATGCAATCCATAGATTTCGTCTTGATGAACGTAATATTTCGAATAGGCTAAGTCATACCGATTCAGTTGTTTGTCGATTGCGATGGATCGTTAAAACTTGGCATAAAAGTTTTTAAATCAAATCGACAGATCAAAGTTGACATTACCTATAACGCGCCCATTAACTTGCTTATCACTAGTTAGTAGTTATCAGTTTTCTTTATATATACATATATATATATATTTTGTTCGTTTTGTTTTTTTTTTTTTGTCTTACCTGCAGTTTTTCACAGAATATTAATAATTATTTATTTATTAAAAATGTAATTTACAAATAAATATAATATTTAATTAGATTGAAAACACTCTCAACTTTTACAGTATATGCTGGGATTCGTGAAAATTTTCACATCAAACGAAATAACAACAACAAAAATATGAAAAACTCATGTGAATTTCCACCAAAAAAAAGAAAAGAGAAAAGAAGGAAGGTTTTCACTCAATATCTCCGAGTGCCATTGAAGTTCACACACCGCCATTTTATGCATGTTATTCCAGCGCTATGATTGGTTAGCACTGCAAACAACCCCGTTATATGAATTTCGCATGTACACACGTATGCACTAAACGGTGAACCTGCGCTCATTTTAGGCAAAAAACTCCTTTCATAACATGGAAAAGGAAAAAAACAGCAAATTATATTCATTGGTTTCCTACTCCAGATTACGCTGAATAAAGAAAAAAAAAAGGAAACACGAACACAAAACTTTTCGTGTATGTACAACATCCTTGTATGTATGACCCAACCCCCTGGGTTTGGAATACGAAGCAAAAAAAAAAAAAAAAAAAAAAAAAAAAAAAAAAAAAAAA
>CCAG010009358.1:0-33972 GCA_001077435.1 Glossina morsitans morsitans | reverse complement strand
CTTTTAGAAAACTGTGCCTCTGATTCATTCCTTCCCCTTTTTTTGGGTTTTTTTTTTTTTCCTTTTTTTTTTTTTTTTTTTTTTGTTAAATAATTCAGTACAAACGTTACTCTGGAAACAACATGAAAAAGCATGATTAGATTAAAGAGAACTCGTAAATCCCTGGAAAGATGCTCATATGAAAAACTATTTATAATCTAATAAAACTTTTTAGCTTGGGCATCACTTCGACTCCTAAGAAGACAAGAAAAGGTAAGAGTGACTTCAATGTACTTTAAATTCTTACGATTTGTACTTACTTGAAAACTGTATAAAGAAAAATTAATAACAGCTGCACAACAGTAACGCTCAGAAACAAGGTTACACCGACACAATTGCTTGTAGGGCAAGCAATCTGCCCCTGAGGCGTAGGCAGTCTATAAAAAGAATTGCAATGGATGACATTGATTGAAATTTGATTTAGAGAGACAAATGAAATCGAAAATTTACTTCTGAGACATATGCGACAGGCCTTGTTTGACTTGATTCATGCCATCACGCATTTCATGGATGGCCGACTGTATGTCATAGCCGGTCGCTTGCACTTGACCACTGGGGGCTCGTTGTTGATTTTGTAAAATGGAATCTGCTCTTGCATGAATATCGCCTACTAGTGACCTCAACTCTCGGACTGTTGTCAGAAGGGTATTCTGATTGGATATGAGTATATCGACTTCCGGGCGCGAAATGGTGCCGCCTACACCCACGGTAGCAGAGGGCTGTGGTCCAGTTTGGCCGGGCACTGTTCCAATAGCTCCCGCTCCAGCCATACTGCGAGACACTAGTGACAAAGTATTCTCTTGCCTACCAATGACCTCATCAATTTTTCGGGATAGTTCACGTATTTGATCAAAAATTTGACTTTGCCCCTGCCAAATTTGGCGCCATTCGCGCTGATTTTCCGATTCATAAAACTCTTCCCAATCCTCTTCATCTTTGGCCTGTAAAAATAGAAAGGGGTATTTAGACTGAAGGAGTGACGTTAAATTTGATTTAAAAAAACCTGATCAGGATGGTCGCGCTTATATTCCTGTTTTTGTTTTTCCAATTTCTCTTGATACTCTTTATATTCCTGTGATAATTTTTCATCATGGTCGGGGACTTTGACATCACTAGGCACTTGGCTAGGAGGATGCAGTGATGTCGTTAAGAAATGGAACACGTCGTGATCGTCGGCAAGGCCTCCCGTCGCAGCAGATAAACCAAAATATCCATTTTTAGGTAATTGAACACCATCAGCTCGCAGACACATTTCGTAATCTTCGTTGTTGTTGGTCATACCGTTATGAAAGAGTACGGTTAGTACATTGTTATAATACTCTATGCGAGCACGTGTAGGATAAGGTTTATTACGAAAATCCCTCAAACAGCCAGAAAGCAATTGCGTAGTCCCATCGTTTTGATGATCGAATTGTTTCGTACCATCATTTAAAACAGCCATGATATAAGGATTGTTGTGCTTGTTGTCGTTATCGAAAGAATCGAAAAAAATTGCCAAACCATTCCAACGATCTGAAGAACCAAAGACGGGGCCATTATAGTCACCTTTCTCGGTAGTGTACCAGAAGGCCAAACCGTCAGCACCAATTCGACCTCGTCCGTTTATCCGAAACACTATTTCTACCTCCCACCAATCAAAATTTGTCGCACTCTTGGTCCAAATTGCACCTTTTTGGGAGCGTAAAGATGGCGCAACTCGCACACTATCCGAACTGGCAATTGCATCTGAAACAGTATAATTGAGATTAACGCCTGATTGATAAATTGTAGAAAGGAGCAGTTTCAATTCCAACGTTGGCATGGACAATTATTTGACCTATTACTAATTTGCCACTCTGTCAGCTATTTTTGATACCATCTCGCTCACTCTTGCGCATTGACGTCGATTAATAAACGAGACAAAAAACACTCTGACGTGTCTGAATCGTCAGAATGTTTAGTTTCTGGTTTCTTGTATACTTACTGCCGCCGTACTCCCAGAAAGGTACTGTTCCATCTTTTTGTGCCAAATATGGAGGCTTAAATGAATATTTATACTCAAATCTACGATGAATGCCAACTGTGCCGGGATTTGGATTCCCTTGTCCATTGATATTTAACACAAATATCGATAAAATTGGTACAAATGAACAAACTAACAATCCGGCCGCTGACATTTTTCTATTTGACAATAACTGAACGCAGGGTATACTATAATGTAATAAACTTGTGCACATTGTACATTTTAAAAATAGAGTACGAACGATAATAAATTTTTCACACTCAGACGATATTGCACTGTAAACAGGGCATTCTAAGATCGTAAAATTTCGCAATTATCTTTTAACGCTTCCAATAATATTTATATTATAGTATATAGATATATTATTAAAAGGCGCAATAAAAAAAACAAAGAACATGAAATAAATAAGCAAACGTCTCATACGCTTTTCTTTTAATTTTTAAATTGGACATTACACTGTAACAACTAACTGAGACGGGCATCACTTATAAAATCCATAAGTACTTATAAAATCCATAAGTACATTGATTAATAAGCAAGTTAAAGTTTTATAGATGTGTAAGGAAGGACAAAATAAAAAAGCAAAATCCCTTCGAATCGATCGAATCTCTCTTATATCGTTTTGTCATGTTTGCTTAAAAAATTTTTGTTATCATTTCTAGAAATATTTATTTGGGCGCCTTACATTGGGCAGATGGGCCACAGCTGCGTGGGTAAAAGACATCTATGGACCTTGCATTTATATCTATTTTATTAGGTGCTTGCGAAAGTTCTGATCACTTTTTCACTTTCTGAAAAACTGGTACAATATATATCAATCAAAATGTTTTCCGTCGTTTTCTACAACATTTTGTGATATTTTTGGTAATATGGCGATATCATTGGTTTGGCAGTGATCCACCCACCGACCCATTTTCGCACTCCTTCAACTTTGCGTACCCGCATGCCAGCCAAGCCATGCTGCACCGCTTTGAACAAATGGTAATCGGGAGACGCCATGTCTGATGAGTAAGCTGGGTGCGGCAGAACTTTTCATTCGACCTGCAACAGTATATCTTGGACAATTCTTGCAACAAGCGGCAGTTGAACCCAAAAACGACAATTGCGATATAATGAAGCAGCATCACCATAAGCTTGTGAACGTGTTTGGTGGGCTTCGAGAGCAGCTTTCTTCATTTCAACAACAAAAGTCATGAATTTGGAAGAAGAAGCGTTTTGAGCGCTTCACGATTAGCTTCCGCGTACGCTAAATAAATCAATAATATTAAATGGGGAACTATTCGAATTCAATCGCTGGTATTTCCCACTTCATTAGCATTTCTACCTGTACAAGTCGCTGATCAAAAGTTTTGCGCTTTCGAATGGATCCCTAAGTAAATCTTGTTTAATTTCCGTACAGTATAACGAAGTGGTAATACTACTTGCGCTATTAATGGTTATGGCTTCAAATCAATTTTCTTTTCATGCGGGGTTTGGGTTTTTCATTTCTATTCGGCATCTATTGCATGTGATTTTTAATTTCTGATCATGCTTCGGTTGATTTATTCATTTGACTTCACTCCAATATTATTATTCGATCTAAGAATTTCTTTCTTAAATTAAACGAACCGCTTGTCAAAAGATGTCTTATTGGAAAAATTCTTAAATTCTTTTCCGCATTGAATATTGAATTGATGGCATTGCCGTGTTTTTATTGTTGCATTGTGGATTCAAAAGAAACGATATCATCTGTAAACCTAAATTACTTTTTCTTTCTGATTAAAAAAAATATTTAAAAACGTTTTCGAAGGATTCTTGTAATACTGTTGAAGAAAACTACTAGTTTCGAATATTTTAAAAAGTATACAAATCTGAGGGAACCGAGTAGACTTTTCAAAATGCAAAATCTATTTTATTGCATTAAAATTGAACGAAAACACACAAATTCTCATAAAAGAATTTTTAGCTTTTTCGATTTTTTTTTAAGCCGATTTTTTCACTCAAAACTGTCTCTGCAGTGCTTTTTTAAATGGCAATTTTCTACATCAGGCTATTTTTAGAAATGAGATAATTCAGTTAACAGAGCGATTGAACATTAACTAAAACATATTTTTGTTTTTCTTTTTGGTTATTGTTTAGTTTTTGTTGAACAACGGTCACCAACTAAGAATTTATAGATATGCCAACAAACAGACTTGATCCAAAATCCTACGCTGCCCAAGAATACCATACACGTGTTTTATAAACTGAATGACAAGTCTCGTATATTTATCCTATCATCATCGAATTGTAGGGATATATAAGGTCGAGTCATAAATAACTTCCGATGTAGCCAGGTAGAATCTATTCTTCGTATTTACCCACTATAAGTCACCGTAACAAACGTTTTTTTTGTTTTCATTATATAGATGAGGACTTAGTCTTCTGCCAACTGTTTTATGTGGTCGATGTTTTTCTTAAACTTTGAAATGGAGAGTCACTAAGTGCAATAGCGCTAAGGCGACAGCGAAGGACTGATGGCTGTTAGAAATTGTATTGTAAAATTCCATTCTTGAGATACGACCTTAAGAGACGAACCGAGCGTGAGGCTTCCTCCCAACTTTTACAACAATCTTTTAAAAGCACCATTGAAGCAAAATCCACGCCAATCAACAAAAGACCAATCAACCAAAAAGATTGCATACCTCGCAATCAACAAAATAAATTGATATACTTTTGTTATGCAATGAAAGCAACATAAGTGTCTGATAAAAAAACGACAGTTACTTATGATTCGACCTAATACTATCTATATATAACTATAATTACTTTTGTTATACCATTTAGAAAAACTAAGAAAAACATATACTGGTAAGAAATATACAAACTTTCTCATTAAGAAAATTTTTCATCGAATTCCGCGTTCGATTGTCCGATTGTTTCGTTCGATTTTTTAAACCCAAGCAAGTTCAAATTTAAGTGCGAAAGACTTTAGAAACTGATAGCACTGTATAGCTCCTAACGAATTGAAATCAATGCAAATGATCTGTATATATAATCTATCCTCTATTCCGCACACTTCCACTTTCCCTTATTTCACGCCCATTCCTTCACAATTGTAATTATTGCAATATTATTAGGTCTATGCCGTTGTGCTAATTCAAAAAGTTGAAAGATAAGTTAAGATAATGTATAAAACCGAATCTAGGAATCTATTCATTGAGGTTCGTAAGAGTAAGAAGCATTTGACGGCCGTACAATTTTAAATTCTATACCACAAGTAATATAGGGCGTACTAATAAAGTCTTCGCGAAATATTCTCACCCATCCCGAAAGATATCACTCTTGCTATTTAGTTATTCGCTTGTAAATGCAAAAAACTTTTTTTGACCGCTCTTTTACAGCAATTATATTCCGAAAACTAGGCCGACACTAAGAAAAATAACGTTACCTCAATTACTTTAAATCTGGTCATGAAAATTCAGCCCCTTAGCACTCTTTGTTGTACTTGTACCCGCTACGAATATTGCATGAATGAATACGTGGCAGCTTGCCTGCTTATGATTACATAACATGTAAAGATTCTAGAGTACACGTAAAAGAAAATTCAAAATTTCTCTGGGAGGAAAAAAAATCACCATTGAATTTATAAATTGACTGCGAATGCCTTTTTTAATGATAGCGTCTATGGTAACAAATATAAAAGTTAAAGCTCAATGCGATTTTCTTCGGGGGTATGCGCCTTCGAAAGAACCAATGCATTTTTACATTAAATTGGTCAATTTTCATTTTCCAGCCTGCTATAGTTAACTTAACCTTTAACTTAAATAGATCTCACACAGTGCTCAAACAACCTTGAAGAAGTCGAGAATTTCATTTGATTGTAAGTAAGTATTAACGTAACCGACGTCCACATTAATCGCTAGGACTTTTCTCCTCTAACACGACAACGTAGAATTGGCACGGAATAGTTTAAGAGCTGAAACAACCTTGAAGAAGTCGAGAATTTCATTTGATTGTAAGTAAGTATTAACGTAACGGACGTCCAAATTAATCGCTAGGACCTTTCTCTTCTAACACGACAGTGTAGAGTTGGCTCGGTAACATAACATGAATCTTGAAAAAATGATATTGGAGCGTCAATTGCTTTTTCAATTGTTCCAGATAACTAAATTGAAAAAAGAGTTAGTTTAAAGTATCTTGACAATTGAATTGCAAAGAGACAAAGGACTGGAAACTTCTCAATGTACTCTTGTCAACAACTTATGAGACTTATCTGAAAAGGAATAATTCAAAGTTTCCTTGAATAAAAATCGCTTAGGCTTAACGACAATCAACAATATGCATACTTTCATCAAAATTCAAATAAAATCGATCCGATTGCGATTTTGATTACGTATCTTATAAAAACACTTGAATTTAAAATTTACTTTTATTAAGTTTATTGACGTTCTTTTTATTTATTTACTTATTACCAAAATATTAGACGCAGATTTTTAATATAGAAAAATAAAATATTAGCAAAAAATATAATCATTTGTGTGCATTCGTAATAAAATAAACTATATTATGATGCAGCCTATACAAGTAAAATATGTAATAGAAACACGTTGGTCATTACAATAATAAAAAAAAATAATAATAAAAATAATAATAATTTGGAACATCGTGGTGACATCCCTTGAGTTATTGCAATTTATTTAAAAAACGGAGTAAAAAAACAAATGTCAACCGTTTACAATTTTTTATGGACTAAAACTGGCAATTATTATGTATAACAAGTTAAGATGTAGACATATTTATATTCCGCTTTAAGTACAATCTCCTTCTTTCTCTCTCTCTTTAAAAAGTTGATAGTCCGGTATGAATACATCCGTTTGATAAACCCTAATATATGAGCCAACGAAGTTGCAAAATTTATTAATTAGCTGCCACATGCAAATGTAGCTTACACTATTATTTTTTATATCCAACAAAAAGTGATATATGTAAACGCCGAATAGAAAAAAAGTGCCAAGCCGTCCAGATAATAATTGATGTATTAATGGGATGATGGGATTTTTACTGAAAGCCTAAATGCAAAAGAATTTGGTTAGTTAGTTACGCCCACATGCACATCATTTCTGCGCTGTTTTGCTTTCGACAGGTAATAATTAAAGTTTGTTTATCTTAAACGAACGAACAAATTGGGAAATTTCTTTGCTTGCTTTAATCCTAGGTCTTGCCTTAATCGTCTGCTTTTTACTCAACAATTGTTTCGGCATTTCTTCTTCTTTTTTCTTTTTTGTCTTTGTTTAATTTGGTTGTCTTAGAACTAATCAAAATTACATAAGTAATGAAATTTTATAAATTTTCTCTGCCTTTATAAATAAATAGTTGAGAATATTTGAAAGTTAATCTCCAATAATACCATCCACAGTAATATTACAATTAATTAATACAATTCAAAATTTTTTCAAGTTTTGTGAATTCTATACTGAAACAATGATAATTGATAGTAGATATGAATGGAGTGAAAAGTAATAACATAAAACGAGAAGTTAAATAACGTGTAAGAGTGTAAGTGTAGGAGTGAAAATTTGTGTATGATAAATAACATTTGAGGTTAATATACTGAGTACACAAGTACATACACATTTTTAATTTTTTTTACTTGCTTGTATTCTTGTATTGTTTTTGTTTATTTCTAGTGTAATTCCTAACGTTTAAAGTGAATTGAAATTATAAATAAGTAGTTTTAGTTGTTGTAATAGTAGTAGCAGTAGTAGTGCGGCATTGATAGTAATTGTTACTATGCTGGTAGTAATAGTGGGTATTGCCGTTGTTGTTATAAATATTATCAAGTCGTTGTGTTTTCATATGTTTACAAATTTGATGTTTATTAAACGACGACATCGACACCGACAACAACAACAACAACAATAATAATAACAATAATAATAACAACAACAACAATACAAGAAAACCTTTAATGTATGTGCTGATGATTACCACTATCCGAGAAGACATGCATTAAATCATCTTCATAAATTGCAATTAATAGCATTAGAAGGACACCACTTCCCATGCCTAAAATTTGCAAGGTAAACTGTTCCAACGATTTGTGAGCAGCTGAAATTTCCGGCATCTGTAAGTTAAAAGAAAGGAAATGATTAAAAATTTATTAGAAAAGTTTCTGCACAGTTATCAGTTTTCTTTTTTTTATATCCACCGTAGAAGAATTTAGGTCTATAGCACCTACAGATGAACATACTATAATATTTTGGAGCATTGATATTTCATTTCTTTTTTCGTTGAGTTTTCAATGAGGACGATGGTTATAAAAAATTCGATCGCAGCCGAATACAATTTTCCTTGTTTTTTTTTTTTTTCTCTTACCATATCTACAAGCGCTATATATATAAATAAACCTGCTGCGGCAGCAAATATCCACTGTGCTGTTTCATGCGATTGCCCAAATACTATTCCAAAAATCATTCCAATAAAACTTAGAACACCAGTCAATAAATTGTAATAAACCGCTGACTTGACAGACATGCCCGCTTTCATAAGTATGGCGAAATCGCCGAGTTCGTGCGGCAACTCGTGACAAAAAACTGCTAACGATGTAGAAAATCCTCCTGCTATATTCTCAGCAAAAGCTGCCCCTAAAAATGATGAACAGAAATATATACAAACGATTTATCATTTTTAAGACTAATTGAAAAATTAATTCAACATACATACCTATGGCCATACCATCAGTGAAATTATGTAAACCATCACCCATAATAATCATCCAGACCACAGCACTCAATGATTTGGGAGGCGAATGTACGTGACCATGCTTGTGACTGTGCCCGTGATGGGTGGATTCATGCTCCCGTAATATCACTGTCACTGTGCCATTCATTAAAGGCAAGCCCTTTCCATTAGCTGTTGTTGTAGCAGGCCCAGATTTAACTCCATCTCCTACAATGTTACCTTCCAAATCTGTAGTAATGCCACTACTGTGCGCTAAGTGTGGCTGCTCAGTCTGTTGATGACGGTCATGTTGTTGATGATTATTATGATGATGTTGGTGATTGGCCTCTGCTATGGGAGCATAATTGTTCTGCGAAGTTGATAATAAAGATTGAGCCGCCGTCTCGCCGACTTCTCCGTCCAATTTACCATTACGCGTATGAACAGTATTATCATTTAAGTTGTGAGGCAAATGCATCCAAACATCGTTTTTTGTATCCATAGCTATTTCGTCGTAGCAATAAGGATATGAGCTATACTTGGATTTACACATTTTATCGCCTGCTACCGAATTATTGAGAGAGGAGTCCGGATCGCGCATCACTTTAGCTCTGGATGGTTTCGTTGTCTCTTTCTTCTCTCTACTTTTACGCCACTCAGAAATCATTGTCAAACCGTGTTCCGTAATGTAGAAGAACACAATGCCGCTCATACAAGTGAGACCCTTAAATATCATATTGCTCTCCGTTTGGCCAGCCAGAGACTTGAAAATAGTCATTGATAATAATTTCCACGCAACATATTACTTAGCCGGGCAATAATTTAAACTTACATGAGGCAATAAATGTAAAAGCGCATCGCCAGTCATGGTGCCAACAGCTAATGACACCAGAAACTGTATAATATGCTTGTAAAAACGTGAATCCATAAATGGTATAATAGCAACACCGACCAAACCTAGTATAGTACATGCAAACACTGATACAAAAGCATATATCCACACTAGCAGAGAAAAACGAGACCGCAAAATGAAAGTCCTATTATCACCAAGATTTTTTCGTTATATACAATATGACCGAATTACCACATAGTATGTCGTCCTTATGCTTTCTAAAGTGTTTAGCTTCCAATGAATCGATTTGCACCAAGATTTCTGCTTTTATGCATCCTCGTTCTTCGGGATCTTGTGATGCTGTAATCAATTGGTGCAGCAGCACCGGACATACATTGATAAGATCTTGTGGGCTTAAGGTATAATTTGAGTGCGTGAACGACTCCAGAGACGCAGTGGCACAGCCATGAGCACAACCTTCTTCTGTCGCATTAACACAAACAGAGTGACCCTCACCGTCAAGGTGATGCTGCGGATGCTGCTGATGCTGCTCGTGATGATGCACGCAGTCATAGCGATCATGAGGTTTTATATAATGCACCAATTTTGAATCAACAATGCACTAAAGTTTCACAAAAACGTACACATGTACGTGGTCACAAAAAAAGACTGCTTAATAGGTTAATATTACTTGAGAATACATACGGTTTCGCTGTTATATGAATTGCTTTTGAGCGGTATTAATTGATTTAAGCCCAGCCGTTTGAGAAGGTGTTGAAAATCTTCTGCATGAATGACAGCGTCGTCCTCGCGTCCATATTCTTTAAATATGCGTTCCAAGAAAGCCCTCGTGATTTTCGGCCGTTCATTTGAATTATCTGCAGCCATTAAATCGTCGTGATCGGTATAACGTTTTCTGCGACGCTTCGTATTATAACTTTTCGTTGTATCATATGGCAGCAGAGAATCGGTGGTGACTCGTTCATCTTCTTTCACATGCGGCGGCGTTGCCTTACTTGCAATGGTAGTAGTATAAACTATAGCATTGCGTTGCGACTTATGCTTAAAATTGTCATCGTCAAGCGATGAGGAGGGGGCGGTAGAGGTAAGTAAACTTTCAACATGTTGTTGGCAGGGCAAATGTTCAGCACACAGTAAGCATACCACGCACACAGCCATAATATGACGAGCCATAGTTCATGCTTTTCTTTTTTCTTTTTTTTTTTTTTTTTTGTATTTTGTTATTTTTCTTTAGAACGGTCCGCTCCTGTTGTCGATAACAAAACTTAGACTATTTCTCCAGTTTCTGAAAATGAAATTCTGAAAAACACCACATTTTTTATTGTTGCTTTACAAAACCTAATAAAACAAAAAATATGCGCTGCGCACTTAAAAACTATGAAATCTCAACGCAGTCGTCAATAAGAGCAACAATTGAATTATCCATATAAGGGGAAATATGAACTTTTGAAGCAAGCATTCGCAACGACACCAAGTCTTGTGTAGGGGTTTTTGTATATTAAGTGTTTTAAATGCCCGTAGCAATGAAGATTTCATGAAGTGTCTATAATATAGTAAGTGTATTGATCTGAATAGCGGACATAACCAGGATAACGAACTGATCGGTCTATTGTCCATCTTGCTCCTTTGTCACTTTTTCTCTCTATTCCTTGTTTCCCTTTCGCTTTCTCTCTTTTGTACTCACTTATTCTATCGCTCTCTCTCTTTTTCTTATATGTCACACATACTTGATGTTTAGTTAAATTAACATTTCGCCACTGCTAACTCAATAATAAATTATATTATAACATATGGTTGTATTAATAGATTTTTAATAACGGAGCAGCCATCGGAAGTTATATCAATGAATATACTGACCATATAATAAATAACAGAATATTGCCTAATATTCGTATTAAATTTCAAGTGTTAATTAATTAATTAATTTAAATGTTGCTTTACGTTCATTTTAAATAAAGGAAAAAAGTTACCTGACGTTTACATAATTTTCTTTTTAAAAAAAAAAAAAAAAATTTTAAAAAAAAAAAAAAAAAAAAAAAAAAACTATATTCAAGATGAATGTTACCTTCACTTGTTTTTTTGTTCGTTCATTTTTAATGACTTGCCATTCAAGCGATGTCTTCGAAATGTGCATCAAAAACGGTGACGGCTGACTAGATAGTCGTAGTAGTCTACCAAACAATGCTGAAGGCCTTACATTGCAATGAGAATTTTTTTTGATTTTTGACATCACTATCAGCTTTTACTTTCTTTCATAGACTATATAATAAGAATAAGGGAAATACATGTACAATGCAGATCTGCGTTAGTTTACTGAGCGGCTCTGCCTTTCATAAAATATCATTCATCTGCATTCAGGTGCATTGACAGACGGCAAGCACGAAATTTGTGATGAAAAGTGGTGCTCTTGACGTACCTTTCCCCTGGGATGATAACCTATGCGTAAAGACGAGTCCATAGACGTATCAAAACTCCCACCTCTACGTGATAATCCCTGGTGTTGGCCCTTGACCAAGGCTTGACTATCTATAAGGTGACGACAGGTGTTCCTTACAGAGAGCTTAGGTGTGCACTAGAAGAAGTTTTGTTTTCTTTGTAAAAAACAACTTCTTCTCTATTAGGTTATTGCTATAGAGGAAATACAAATCAGCAATGAAGTCGGACGAGTTGGGTTGTAAAGTACGTCGATGTAGTAGTAGCCGAGGGCATGCAGCAGGTTCTACCAGCTGTATCCAACGCCGCATATGTGTCTTAAGGAAGGGTAGTTTCGATTTGGCTAAGCGGGATTGTATGGCCAATCCAACGGCAAGTGTGACTACGATCGTGTAAAGTAATGTTAAGGTCTTTATAGTCTAGCTTTAAGCTCCACAGCAGTGGTGGTGGCAGTTTTCGTCAGACTCTCCAGACTGGGTTTAATTGGCCATACACATTATATAAGTCTGGTAGTGCTGTATTAAATATTGCCCTATATTCCCTATGAGAATACTTTCAATTAGGGAGAGAAAGATTATTTGCTTTTCTCTAAAACCGCATATTTCGATGCACAAAATCCTCAATACATTATAGTTATTATCATCATTTGCTCACAAATATTACTTTGGCACGATATTTGCTTTGCAAGACAAATCAAATCCATTACTCTTCTAACAAAAGAACACCGAAATCAAGAACAAAGAAATCCCTTTCATATATGACCCCCTGAATTTCCTTTCTATATAATTTCTAAAGCTTCCATCCTTTAAATTTTAGCTTCTATTTGCAGTAGATTTTACTATGTTAGATTATTATTATAAACCATTGGGTGCGTGTTATCGAAACCTACAAAATTACTTGACTACAATGCATTTCGGTTTCCGTTCATACGTTTCCGGCATAAATTAAAATTGGCTACAATTTTATATGCACCAAAAAAAAAGGATATACTAATGCGAACAATTATCGAAGACCCATAGACCTATAGAGTCTCTATACTCTCCATCCAAAGTCTATCTAGGAAACGTATTTAGTCTTTAAATCTTTTCGCGTTCGCATAAGGTAAAAATAAAAAAAATTTGTAACCCCCCACCCCGAAGAATGAGAACTAAAAGGTACGCGTTAAGGTCCAATTCAGCGGATTTTCAAATTCAATTTGAGGGCAATAAAAAAACAAAAAGAACTTATATATATTGCAAGGAACATTTTGAACTCCTAACTGAAGTAAACAGTCGGCAAGGATGACCCCGCTATCCACCACTGACTAAGCATAGATTTTGTGAAACATTTAACAAACAAACTTTTCGAAAACAGTTTGTACAAAAGGGGAGAGTTACAAACATGTTACCACAGTTCCTTCTTACATCTAATCCTAAATACGATTTCTTGCATTCATATGAATTTTATAATCATACAAGTAAACGTATTCTTCGCCGACTACAATTCTGTATTGATTTAACTATGTCCGTTCATCGGTTTCCTCGACTAACTTTCGTTACCCAGCTCGTTACTGGAATTTTTATATTCGCCAAAATAAAAATCGAAAAAATGAAATTCCGCATATATATATATATATAATTTCAGCTAATGATAACAACTTAAGCTTAGACAAAACGCCATACCTCGTCACATATATGCTTTCATTAGGCAAGAAGTTCTAACTTATTATGCTGCCGCGTTCATCACGCCCGTATAAAACTATAGTTGAAAAATAGTTCGTTATTATCCACTCACCAGGCGCACATATAAAATAAGCCACAAAGTATAACTTATCGAGAAAGGTCAATATGTAAAAGTTATTTTGATTAATCAACTGACCCACGTTTGAGGCGACGATGGGCATGCCTTTCTTACTTATTCTTATAATATTTCCGTTTTCTTTATCTCACAAAGCAATAACATTAGGCGAATTATTTAAACGGGCAGCTTTATGCGCGCGGTAACACTGAAATAAATATCAAATCAATTGCGAATATGGTTTTTGCACAATTCTTGCACACTGTCGCAACCTCATACACACGGTGCACAGTAGTTAAGTTAATGGCTTAATAAAAACAAACACTTGATGAGTAAGAAACTTGAAAAAAAAACAAAACAAAACAAAACAAAAAACTACTATAGTATATATATTGATAAAACTTCAACCTGTGACGATCAATACTCAAAATGTTAAAAGTTTGCAACATGAACACGCACATGCACGCTTGAAAACAGACTTTCTTTCTCTCAAACACGTTATCGGTAACTGAGCTGAAAAACTTTGTTTACTCAGCTATTACGCAGGATTTCAATATAAAAAGGTACACGAAACATGACGCAAAAAATGTACTCCACGCCATCGGGCAGACCGACTTAGCTGCTTAGCTGTCAATCCATTTGGTTATACTTTCGAGGAAAACATTTTCAAAACTTTATTTCGTTTTGTTGCTTTCGTTTTTTACTTTTACCTTATCTTTGCTTTCTTTTGTAGTTTTCTTGTATGCAAGCCATTAACATTCAGAAGTTTTCAAGGCCAAGCATAGCCGTGAGAGTTTTGCTTTGCATATCATCACACACATAGATGCACAT
Organism: Glossina morsitans morsitans; assembly: GCA_001077435.1. Classification (NCBI taxonomy): domain Eukaryota; kingdom Metazoa; phylum Arthropoda; class Insecta; order Diptera; family Glossinidae; genus Glossina; species Glossina morsitans. Next base: position 19,357 of record CCAG010009358.1, on the reverse strand, counting down.
CGCACAGATATAATTTTCAATACCAATCTTTCGCCTTTCATGCCTTTTATGGCCAAAAGATTATAGACTAGCCGCTTGATAGTAATATGTGATAGGTTGAGTTAAGCCTTAAATTTATATTAATTTATTAATTCATTTGATCGTGAAGAGTTAACCTACCTTTAGTGTCGGTGAATGACGTTAAATACACTCCATCCGTAGAAATGATTTGTTGCCCTAAGAGGTGTACGGAGTTTTGTGACTTGAGCAAACAGCGACGATAAATATTACATGATATTGATATATGGGAACAATAATACTATTTATTAGTTGAGATTTTATATCTTCGATTTGGAATCGAAAGAAGAAACCGAAATAGATATCCCCATGCATTAACAACACTCGAATGTAATTGATTACAGAAGCCAGTAATGAATGAACTTTTTCAACTGTTGTTATCTCGCTTTCGTCTTAGAAAAAAAAAAAAAAAAGAGTTCCCAAAATTTGAATATTTATTCTTCGCTCGCTATATAAATTCGTTTCAATTTAGTTTAATTGAACAGATGAAAAAGAATTTAAGAAATTTAAAGTTTTATTGAGTAGCAAATCAAACCGTTTCATTAATGTATCGTAATGGTTAATTTAATCAAACGGTCAGTCGCCGCTATTCTTTTTTTTTTTTTTTTTTTGATGAAAACGACGACATATTCAATTAAAATGTGTTCGTTCGTTTCACTAATTGACTAACTGACTGACTGACTGACTGACTGACTGACTGACATAGTAATCAAGTGGGTTTGCCCTCCTTACTTGGTATTGTTGCTGTGTTTAACGTTTTACTTAGCCACTCAATGTTTAGCCCACGTCTCACACAATCAATTCAACAGCCGATTTATTCATTGGCATGCTTAGCATATACACGCAGACAAAGAAATTTAATTTCTATTAACGTTTCATATAAAAAGGTAAGAGTGGGGTAATAACTGATGGTTTGTTTATTTATGCGCACGTAACACGTAACTATTTTATAATTCTCGCCCGTTTCCGATAATATAATAGTAAAAGTTGCTGTTCGTAAGGCATTTGCTAACTATAACATAACCTTACTTTACTTTGCAAAGCACAAAACTGTGCACAATATTATTATAAATATAAGTAAGGTAAAAGTAGTGCCGATCATAAAGCATTTAAAAAAATTGGCATAAAATTCCTGTTAAACCATTTTTATGGAATTTGATAGAGTCCAGTGAAGAAGCTTTTAACAATCTTATTCGGATCGAAGCGTGGGTAGTAGAATAATACTGGATTTAAGTTAAAAAAGAAGAAGTATATATATATATTTTTTTTAATATTATATATAATATTAATATAATAATAATAATAATAATATAAAAATAATAATATTAAAAAAAATGAAACACTGGGACCATTTTCGCGAATTTTTTTAATTTAAGTCCCAGTCCGCCGAGCAATGTAAGCAGCGTAATTTTTAACCAAAAACTTCATTATTAAAGTCGAACTATAATACGCTCAATGGCTTCTCGTCTGGACGGATATTAACATCCGCCTCGCCCCAATATACGTGATATGATAATTTGTGGTCTGGCATTAATAGATTTGTACCGTTAAGACAAGTCGACTCTGATAAGCCTACATGTGCTCGATAGTTCAATAAACATCTAAGAATGATTCGTAATAAAAAGAAGAAGGTTGCTTAAAAAATTCAGGAGCACTGGTTGTACACTTGATTTTACAAGATACTCAAATGCAAGATTTGAACTCAATTCTTTAAAAGCTATATACTATTCAAGATACTGACGAAATATTGATGATAATTTGTTAACTTATCCTATGTACATGCGGAAAGCGTACAAAGGGAGATGACGGATATCCCATCTCCTATGCGGTATGAGATTTGCGGGTCGTGTAATAGCTTCATAATTGCTAACCTGTTCGTAAAGTTGTTTGGAAAGTCATATGAGGATTGGTAATGAGATGTTTCCACTTCAGTTATTCTAAGCGAAGAGGAAGTCTTTAATGGAATGATTAATTTAAGGACCTCCTGTTCTCCGGATCCTGAGGGTATTCACCGCTTACATTGGTATTATGTGTTTGCAAAAATTTTGATCAGCCCCTTCTACAGGCAAAAATGATAAAGAAGTAGCAAATACCAGTGTACATACAGCTTGAATTCAATGTCTTGACCTTCCTCTATATAAAATAACAGTTTTCCATTTAACACTATTGATTTACTCAGCTTACGCCGATGCTAGTCATGAAACCCTCAAAATTGCATTTTTAACATTCATTTTTGTTGTTGCTCCATTTGAAGATATCTGCTGCCGAAGTGATGATGATGCTGCTCCGTCATATCCTAATTGTCGGTTTTGGCTTCAACGGTTTAAGTAGTAGTGATTTTGATGTCAATGACAAAAAACGGCTTGAGAACCAAAAAAGTTCAAGGACCATGAATTCCATTACTTATTGTCCAAAAACGCGACACAAACTCCCGAAGAGCTTTCAAACAGCTTAGCTGTTGGCGAATCGACCGTCTCTAGACATTTACATGGAGATAGGAGATATCCAAAAGGAGCGAAAACGACTAGCTCGGAAATTGACTGAAAATGTCATTTTGGCCACTTGTTGCAAGAGCTATCCAGGACCCGCTGTTGCAGCTCGAATGGGAAGTTCTGCCGCACCCAGCCTACTCACCAGAAGTGGCGCCTCCGGATTACCACTTGCTCAGATCGGTGCAGCATGGCTTGGCTGGCACACAGGTCCGCAGAATCGATGAAGTGCGAAAACGGGTCGGTCGGTGGAACGCTGCCAAACGAATATAAGGTCTTTCAACATGATATCGCCAAGTTGTCAAAAATATTGTAAAATGTTATTGATTTATGTTGAATAACATTGACAAACGTAATCAAAACTTTTGCAAACACCTTACATTTAATGAAAGTCTCAAAGAAGGACACTTTTTCAGCAATTTCGAAAGATAGTTACGCCATTCCTCCTTATGAAAAAAAGACTCCAGAGAGAGCTAATTGACAACAATGTAGAGGTGTAGTTAAGCTTAGTGTTGTACCGCAGCTATTTCAGAAATTGGTGACAAACGCACATTCTAATGTTCGTGGACAATGTAAACATTTTCCGATCCGTTAGTTCAAATGAATGTATTAGACGCCTCCTATTGGACTTAAACGCATTGAACGCCTGGTATGCCACTAAGGATATAAATAAATGTGAAAAGCATGCATTGCCTTCGCAATACCTTGTTGACAAATTCAAGATGGACAACATACAGTACAGTACTTTGGCGACCTTGATGTTTTACTAGATCCCAAGTTTGGATTTAAATATTCACAATAATGTCTGCGTTAATACGGCGAGGTCGTTATGGGGTGTAATGAAGCGTTGGGCTATGGAATTTAGCGATCCGTATGATAATAAACACCTATTTACCTCGCCCGTAAGGGCTGCCTTAGAATAATCGGTGATTGTATGGTTATCAATTGACAAGTCGCAACAGCGCCTTTGTAGACTCGGTACAAAAACAATTTTGATTATTTATTCCTTATGCATTGGGTTTGAATAATTACGACTTCGACTTATCGACCTACCATCGTTATAAGGAAGACGTAAAGTCTTAGGGGTTACCTTCGTCTCCGAAATAATGAAAGAGTACGTGGATTCGCCAGTTTTAGGCTTTCCCAATGTCGTACAATGTACGAGTTACATCAACCTCTACCTGCTCTATTCAAATGATATAATGATTCATGCACTCGCTGCGATCAAGATGCGTATTCAATCCAAAAAACCAAGTGTACCATTTCCCGATTATAGGATCGATGCGCTCACATTTATTAGCAGTAGATAGTAGGCAATATTTTATTATTCTTCCCCTTTGATTTTCTTTGCATTGTTATTAGAAGCACATACATATTATTCTCCTCTAATTTAAGCAGGACACGGGTAATATTAAATCTTTCTATACCCACCACTGGAGGACGGTTTTTTGTTTTTTTTTTTAATAATGTGATTAAGGCTCAAAATGAAACTGCAGACACGCTATGAAGCGTATATATTCTTGATCAGCCTCAAATTCTGATTGATTATGCCATGTCCGTCCGTCTGGGTGGTATTTGTTGTTGGCACTCTCCTGATCGGAAAAATGAAGATATCGACTTCGAAATTGGTAGAAACATTGGAAGTTCTTGCACACAGTTTGGTATTAAAAATGGGACAAAATTGGTGGGAGCAGAAGCCCGCAATGGAGCGTAAATTGAACGAGCCAGGTTTTTCTTAACAACAATTTGTGGGTTTTTGCTCGCTACTCAGAAATTATAAGAGTTAGAAGGCTGTTAATTTACACAATTACTTTACGAAACAGTCAATTCTTTACGTGCATAAATAGAAAAAATCAGCCACATCCACACAAAGGTCCAACTGATTAAATTTTATTTTTTCCAATTACAACTTTCTTACTTGTTTTCCTTTCTTGTTTTGAAATTAGTTGAATTTTGAAATGTGATTAAGTTTGCATATACATAAATAAACAAATAATTTTTAAATTAACTTATCAAATATTCATATGTTATTTTAAAGACTTGGAAGAAGAATATTGGAATGAAAATCATGCGCGTTGTTGTAAGACAGGTTTTTTGCTATAATACATTTTCCATTCACTTTTCACTTTTTACTTTTTTTTAACAGTGCGCAATTCAAGGACCATAAAAATGTCCTGCTATGTTCAAAAATTCTTCGTTATTCTCTTTCTTCAAAGACTATTTGCCAGAAGCTACCGCTTTTGCTGCATCTCTCAAAGACGAGCTCGCACGTTTTACCCTTTACGCTTGGCGAAACGGCAGAAAAATTCGACGAAGCAATATATAATCCGATAACCGATTTTATAATCAACTTTAAAGACCTCTGCCAAATTTTTAATTTTTTAGCAGAAGTATTGAAAACTTTCTAGTCACTCTCAGTTTTTTGCCTACCTAACGTCTGACGTCTCCATGCAGTTACCCTAACCCATATTTACCTGGACCCGCTTTTAAGTGAGGCTAAAAGCTTTATAAAGAAATGTCTTAGTGTATTCGAAAAGTTTGAAACCTAGACAAAAGGTATTAGTCTGTACCTTTCCAGGAGGAATTCATTTGATTTACGCCCTTCTTTGGAGCGCTTGGGGAAAGGCTTGAAATTTCATTAGATAATGAATTTTTTTCTTATATTCCAGACGTTACAAGGCACTTAGGCATTTAGGCATGAAGGCAATAAAAAATAATTGTTTTGAAAAATTTACAATGGTATTGCGCCTAAATCCGCTTATCATTTAGTAACTTAGGATTGAAGTCCAGTCGCATACGCTTAGCATAACACTTTTTTTTTTGTTAAACGAATGGGATTTTTATATTCCTTTTGCCAGTGCAATACTCCCTTGTGCTCGTGCAAATAGAAAGCATAAAAAATATTATGTGTTTTAATTCTCAATACATGTTGTAAGCAAGACTCTTCGTATTACACATCAGAGACGCTATAAATATGTACTCACGATTAGCCATCAAATTGCGTGTCCATCGATCTATCATTTATTATTGGAAATTTCAGTGTCACAAATTTAAAGGTTACATGTTCTTAGTTGAGGGTCACGGAATAAATTTGCATTGAATTGAATGAGCATGATCTAAAACCGTACCGTTTATATGTAGTACATCAAGAGCAGAGTACAAACACCAATTGTGCAAACACATACCAATATCAATATCAATAGCAAGCAAAAGCCAATAGTACGCTTCAAAGCATCAAATTCCTTGTGTGCATGATAAACCATATTATCAACAAAAAAACAAATTGCCCGCTCCAAACTGTTGTATTCTTTAGTGCCCTAATTAAATCGCATTATTCAATAATCAATAACTTTCGCTAAGCATACTTATAAAAATGCAATAATTTTTTAGTACAGTATATAAGGTATACAAAATTATAAATATGTATATAAGTACATGAGGGCTGCTGAAATAACCTTTTCATTCATTCTACACGAAAAAAGGAAATTTTATTTTTACTCGAAACAATCGCAATATTACATAATTCAATCTATCACTTTTAATAGTGTAGTAAATATATTCTGCACTACTTTGTGGAACTCGTCGTTATATTCTCGATCTTCACCCTCCAAGAGCCACTTTATACAATCGTGCAAATATCACAACTAAGAAAATAATTTTACGATTTTTACATATTACAACAAAGAAGTTGCAATATATGACATAATAATTACTTTCTTCCTTTTCTAAATCGATTCTAAGTTTACCTTTTGAATTATTTAGAAATTTATCATTAAATCCGTTCACTTTAATGATCACTTATCATCATCATCATCATTCCTACGCAATATTGTTCTTAAACGGTTAATTTAAAATTGTTAAGCTAACCGTTAGTTAGATTATATATTTTACGATTTTCCATCATTCAAAAATTCATTAGTTTATATCTTCCCCATTAAAACGCATCCCGCAATGAAAAAGAGAGTTATGTTCATAGATAATAACTGCATACTTGGAACCTATGTGAAGGTTAATTAGCACATGCACATACACATAGTAAGCAACTGTCATTATCAAAAATTCATTGAAAAGAAAAGAAAACATCAACTTTATCAAATATTTTCGTAATGAATTTTTCAAACACTTCAAGTTAATAATTCACGAAAACTACTCACATCTACTTAAGAAAAAAAGACTTCATCTTTATCCGCAATACGATGAAAACGGATTACTTTTATATACCTATTGCCGAGAATGGGAGTGTACTATATTTTATCCTTGCAATTCTATTTATCAGAAAGTCTCTTCAGGAAAGGAAAGCAAGAATAGGAAAGCAAAATTTGGTTCTTAGCCGCTTACGAATTATAGCAGACATCGGCATAAGATGCAAGCGTTTGCGTAGACCAGGCTAAGATTATTTGCAAAAATTGGCGAAACTTTGCAATCTTTAAAAATATATTGACTTGACAGGCAATATATTCAAGATTGACTCCAAAATGAATAAAGCTTTTGCACTTGTTCTAGCGGTGAAAACAATTATAGACCGACCGAGAATATAATTGATACGAGTTCGCGCTATTGGCGGTTGCGAGATTATATTAAAAGATCTTGAAGAAGTCACGAAGACGAAAAGATAATAAAAATTGTAAACGTGTAGTCTAAGAATTTTTTTTTTCTTCTCTAGTTAAACGCCTTTGTTAATGTAAAACGATTTTCAATATTGTAAACTTAAGACATCGTACCTATGATTCGCCTTTTACCCGTTGATGTGCACCTGCATGAAATTTTATGTTATAAATGCTAGGAGTTCATTTTTCGTTGTTGTTTATTTTGAGAATTCGAAACCTGAACATCTAAGCCCCTATTAAAACAAGTATAGATATTTTAATTTAAACAGATATTAGCACACTCACATTATTACTTTTCCATTTAAAACGCCTTCACAGACATACGTATGGTACTATTTTGCCTAAATTCCTCATCATAAACTTACCCAATAAATCTTATCATATTTACCACCGAAAGATAAAAATATACTAGAATTATCACTTCAGCTATAACTGCCAGGAATATATAATAAATTAGTTAGGTCCGTCGGTCAGTTTATGATTCGATAGCGGAACGGGTACATTTGCAGTTTGTAGCCACAGGACGAGTTTAGAAATTAGTGTTATCTACTTGTAACGGCAGGTACAAAAATTTCGTTCGGCACACTTTTTGTCGCTTGACACAAAAGTGAGATATTGGAAGATTAAGAGCAGATATTGATGTAAAATTCGATGCAAATTTCCTCAAGTAAATTTCAAAAATAGTTCCAACCAAACAACTCACAGCAACTAACAATTATTTCTTCATTGGTTTAAGATAGTGAACATCAAAAGTTCACACCTCCTCTAAGTATAAGAGTTCCCTTTTTGTATACAAACGTTCGCAATAACCGGCAAAAGGAAGCGATTTTGGTAATAAAAAATTCAGATGGAACCACAAGCATTTCTTTCAAGATTAATTGTGTTCGATCTACAGACTAAAAGTTGGGCACTTTTAAACATAAGTCAGACATTGACATCCAAAGCAAATACCAAGTTATATGCGCATATAGCAGCTGCTTGCAAGCATTTATACTTTCGATTTGATTTAATTATAATTCCATACGACTTAAAGAAAACATAAAATAAATTGAAAAAAACTGTAGAGTATTAGAAGCTACAAGTGATTTTTTAGGTTTTAAGACGAAAATAGAACTAATAATAACGAAAGAAAGTAAAGAATATTTTTCCAATTTTCTTTGAAAATATTCCAAATCGCTTTGTAAATATGTCCTCATCGTCATCCAATAGAAATTATATATAAAAATATTTCTTATTACTTTTCACATCTTTTGTTAATTTAAATCTAGAATAAAAATATTAACTGCTTAAATTTATGTTTTAAGCGTTATTCGAGGCCGATCGTATTTTTTAAGCGGTGCAACCCTGACCGCACAGTTTCAAGTAGCCACGGAAGATGCAGCAATTTGGCTATCAACCTTAAGTGCACAAAATAAATTTTCGGCGAAATAACTTTATACAATTCAGCACTTTAAATGGAAGATTAAGCTAAAGCTACCACAGTGTAGGCGTACAGAACTTATCATTTTTGTTCTATACTTTTTAAAGTTTAGATTCTTTTCTCGATTGCGAATTAATGCATAATGAGGTATCAGATTTCACAAATAATGTCTTCAGTAATTAAACGACTTATCAATATATGGTTTTAATAACTTGAAAAAGTAAATGTCTTTCGTGCATATTTTCAACGATTGAAAAATTAACTGTGCATGCATGTTCATTAATCTCGTATGCATATAATTTCGAGGTTGCCTTTTGCAAGTCTTGACGCGAGAAATATTTTGATAATTATGGAATTGCTTGCCGTATTTCGACATTGTTTGCAATTGCGTACAATAACAAAAAGTTAAAAAGTGCAAAAATATATTTTAGGTAATGAAGTCTTACCATTTATTTAATGCAAGAAGTAGGAAAATGGTAGCAAGAAAATTATGTACGTACATAGGACATATATACACACAAATATACTCGAAAGAAACGAGAATTCTCCACTTTTTTTTTACACAATCCACTACCAACATTTATTATATTTGCACATACGACTAATCAGTTTTCTATACTTTTCCCCCGGCGTATATCAATAAATCCATATACATACATATATATATGCTTTTCTCACTATACATTTCACCATTTCAGCTCAAATTTCTTTCTTCAATGTCCATATAGGAATTTGTCATTTCAATTGATAAGTGTCCTACGCATTGTCGTGCATTATTTATGAAAGCGATTTTACCACGATATAGGTAATTATAATTCGATTGATTTTTTTTTAACGAACCAATTAGAAATATTTTAGCAATTTTATTCAACCAATTTATTTTACCGCACCAACGCACCACTTAGCAGAGTTGCCAAGTGCGATAATTTCTCTTTGATATACGATTATTACTACGAAATCTAACGTCGACGTTATATTTGCAAAAATAAATTACGATATTACGATTCACAACTCGCAAAGGATGAAAAACATTTACGGTATATGTAATTTTTCTTGTGGATTTTTTGTAAATACATATTAAATAAATTACCAAAAACGCTTTATTGTATAAATAGTTAATGTGAAATTTCAATTAATCAAGCATACTTTTCGTAGATAGCCTTATTTGACTTATATAGATTTGAGAGTCTAGACAATATTTTTTTATATTTTTCTTTATTAAAATCTGCCGATAAACTATTCCTACAAATTTATTTACTTATTATTTAATTCAAAGGAGATATCGTCTTAGCGCTTTCGTGACGTATAGCATTTATAAGTTCATAGTTGACCAAGAAAACAAATCTTAATCCTGCAATCTACGAAAATATAAGGAAAAATATTCAATATTGCTATAACAATACGCTGTAAAAATTGCACTTACTTCTACTACGCAATTGTTAGCAAGTCGCGTTTTGTTCCCTGTTAACAATGGAACTCCATCTATGAATAAGGGCCGCCTGCCTTCGTTGGCTATGAAGAAATCACCGTTACTGCGCAATTTAATAGTGCCTTGCCTTCGCGATATTTTAGTAGCCGGCCCTTCCAAAGATAAATCCACATCTACTATGCAGTCCTTGGCATCACGACCAAACGATATTTCTTTTGAACGCATAAGGTAGCGCACAAGTCGGCCTCTTAAAACTGCCAAAGTTTGCCCATCAAATTCTGGCGCGATACCTACTCCGGTAATTGAGTCCACTAGAACGTTCCAACGGCTTAACTCGTTCTCAAGTAAACGGATTTCTCGTTTATGTTGGCGATCAGACAAAGCCAATTCAATTTCTAATGCTTCATCGCGTTGATCATTTAATTCGGCATCCAAAATTAAATCCTCAGCATCTGAAAAGCTTAAAGGTTGATCACTGACATGAAGAGGTTTAACTATCTGGTCAGGCAAAAGCTGATATTGTTTCATCATTTGCCAATGATTTTGTAAAGATTTGGCCGTACGGGCATTATAAAACACGGAGGCATTTTTGTCCAACAAATCTTGAAACTGCTCTAGTTTCGGATTATCCGTCTAAAAACGTTATTGGTGCGTTATACAAATGGGTATGGAAAATCTTAATAAAAAAAACTTACGCTTTTAATGGTTGCCAATATCTCCTCTTCATTAACGCTGAATAATGCTTTTCTTTGCACAGATTCTACAAGTTCGGGATGTAAATTGCGCATTGCAGCCACTGCAATTCTCGAAATAGCCGGCTCATATAGTAAGGAGAACCATCTTGCCTGCAATTCTGATAGAGTGAATTTGCACGAAAATTTTGTTCCGCGGTGCACGATGCGTAGATCATTCGTTTGCAAAATTCCTATGATTAAAGCTAAATCATCAATAGGTTTCCAACGTCCCAAGTCTTTGGTGGGTACTTGGCTTGGTGGACGACCCGTCTTTTTAGTTTTTTTCTGATGGGAACGTGGCGGACGTCTTTTCTCTAAACTTGGAAATGTTGTAGACCTGTCCGTGATAACGGGAGCATGTGGTGAACTCATAGTCGAATTACCAACATTTCCACCTGAAAGGACTGGGTTTGTAGTTACTTTGTCCAAATTGGACGATGCATCTAGAGATCCAGTTATTGACGAATTGGTAGTGCTCGCTGCTGGTTGTAGGACAGGCATGGGAGGGGGAGGTTGTATGGGTTGCACATATGTTTGGGATGTTGTACGAGGACGCCCTGCTCGTGATTGATCCCCACGCGATTGCTGAGGAGTAATACTATATTCAACTATTTCATCATCGAAACGTTTACGTTTTATGGAGCGGGAAGAACTAATGCAAGGAAAAAAACACAAAATATCTTTATGGATTTCGGTCTTCTTTTTGAAATTATACAATCACTTGCCTTCTACGTTTCTGGTCATTTTGCAACTCAATAGGCAAATTTTGTACAAGCGGTGCCGACTGTATATCGTTTAATACATCAGTGTTAGTAGGCGTCGCCATTATGAATTTTTGTAATTTAAATCTACTTGAAGAAAATATATTTGTTAATATTCCACGCTTTACACTTAACTATGATTACTTTAAATAATTATCTAAACAACAAAATAATGATGGCGTCGATAATTCAGAGCTGCATTTTTAACATACAATACGTGGAAAATAGCGTAGTTATTTACGATCTATTTTATAATACATAAGAAGAAGCATCACAAATTTTCCATATCAAATTTAGAGTGACGATTCTCTTAATTTATAGTTCTGTAATGATTTAACGAAAGCTCCCCATTTTTTCTCTCGAATTAAATCCTCACATTCCGATGAGGTATTTATTTTGTTCAATCGGTGCACCATGGCTCTTTTCACATGAACCGCACAATAATAAATAAAGTAAATAATAAATGGAATTCTTGTTCAGTAAATTTTTGGTACATTATTATTAAAGCTTGGAATATAACCAACGAATTTTTATAAAGTAAAGTTACATCTCATCCTATTCAGCAATATGAGGTAAGTTGACTAATTTAAAAATGTTCCGATACAATCTTTACGGACTAATCGATAGAGTAATTTATCACCTTGGTACTTTTGTGCAATTAGTTGTTTAACGCAACCACTTGAAGATAGCCCCCAATCTGAAAGCAAAATGGATATTTCTGAGACCGCGTCTTTGGATTCGGCTGGTGCTTCTTCGACAGAAAACAATGATATAGAGAGACAAGATATAGAAGAGTCGCATATACAATTTGTTAGAATAAATACAAATCACAATAAAAGCGTCGCCCTCAATATGCAAACTCCAAACATTTTAGAAAATGACTACGATTTCAATGAAATTAATAAAACCTCACTTGATAACAGAATCATTAAAGGAGATGCTAATTTATTAGCGGATTCATTAGCCGCCCAAAAACATCATCATATAGCACGCACATTGGCCCATAAGCATCCATTAATGTTATCGCCTACATGTACGGACTCCGATTCTGAGTTCGATTATTCGAATGCAATACAAAATACGATGGAGCACAATGAATCTAAAAAGCTAAACAATTATCCAGATGTGGTGCCCAAGCGCGAATACGTGCGTGTGCAATTAACACGTCACGAAAAAACTGAGACGATTATAAAATGCCATGAAGTACCGACAGAGTTGTCGTCATCAGCGTTAAAGCAACAGAGTTTAAAACCAGTGACAGGGTTCCGTTCCAACAGTCCCGATTTGTTAAGCAGTGAATCCGAATTAAACTTATCACAGTATCAGGCTACTGTCGAACCAAATTTCCAAGCGGTAGCATTAACACCAAGTAGAGATACAATTTTGATAAATTCTGGTGTTCGAAATAAGAATTTGAGCATTGCTAAGAAGGTCGGAGGGGAAGATATATCTTCATTAGATTCCATCTCAAATCATAGCTTTGATGGTGAAGACGATGTAGAACATAATTTGGCTTCGTTAAGCCCGTCTAGTTCTATAATAGATGACGTAGCGGACGATGATGATGATGATGACGATGATGATGACTGCGAAGGCCCTGAACTTCTGCCGGATGATGATTTTCAAGAAGCAATTACACCTACACCAGGATGTGTGGCCTCTGTAGGCCTCACAATTAATGGCACAATGAACGCATCAAGTATCGAACTGCCGCAATACACTGCAGATGAAGAGCGCAAAGACTCGCGTAATTGGCAAAAAATTACCTTGCCAGATGGACGGACTAGGGACATCGACATGCGCGTGATTGAACCCTACAAACGGGTTTTATCACATGGTGGATATCTTAAGGCTGGCGGTCATAATGCCATTGTCATATTTTGCGCTTGTCATCTGCCTGATCATTCACGTACCGACTACAATTATGTTATGGACAATCTCTTCTTGTACGTAGTGAAGACATTGGAACAATTAGTAACCGATGATTACGTACTAATATATTTGCATGGAGGATCCAATCGTAGAAATATGCCACCTTTTCCGTGGTTAAAAAGGTCCGTCTTTTAATGTAGAATAAATTTTATTTTATTTTCGTGAAATTTATAGATGCTATCAGTTGCTGGATCGACGATTACGTAAAAGTTTAAAAAACTTGTACTTGGTACATCCGACATTTTGGATTAAATCTCTCATTTGGATGGCCAGGCCATTTGTAAGGTAATCCATATATACATATTTCTATTAAACTGATTCTGTTAATCATCCTAACGAGAATCAGTACTTTGCAGCAATAAGTTTTGGCGCAAATTAGTGTATGTAAAGTCGCTGGATGATTTATCTAAACATGTAACACCATTGGAGAAAGCAGCAATCCCCGAAAAAGTCAAACAATATGATGCCAAAAAGCACTGAATAACGCAATAATGCCTTTTAATGCGCATCCCTCGATTAATTTAGCAACAATTCCTCCTAAACATACTCGGATTTCTCTTTTAAGCAGGCTTTAATTCTTTGTTTAGCATGTGATAAAAAATATCATTTTTTTTTCTTCTAGATATATGTGTATATTTTATTAGATTTTAAGCTATAAAGAACTCGACATTAATTGTGAATTGTTCCATTTTTTTTTTTTTTTGCTTTACTACTATAACGGATCTCTTTATGTACTATAAATAATTTAATTTTTTTTTGCTAATTTTAAGCAAAATTATACACATCGAATATTATGATAGAAATAAGAAAAGAATTAACATCAACAAATGAACATGACTTGAAGCATTCCCTTGACCACTGTTCATTAAGTCTGTTTTATACGCGAAAAACAAACAAATCAGTTTCTGATATAAAAAAAAACAAAAATATCATATCATTTATAGGCATATTTATAATGGCATAAAATCATCTATAATATACATAAACGAAATGCAACATTAGACCACCTATATCTCACATACATATATATTTAAACAAGTATATGAAAAATCTTCCTACATGTTACCTAATAAACCACATAACGACTTATTCAATAAAAACAATGAAAGTATAGAAAATCTATGAGAAAAAAAATTTGAAATGCACCTAACCCCCCTCCCCCGCCCGCCACTAAATGTAAACCACACACCACTTTTTATTGCTTTTTTGTTATTTAAAAACGATTATTATTGTATTAATGGTAACTGTTATAATAAAATAGATATATGTATACAACTTCACCCGCATGTACAAGTGGCAACGCATGGAAATCAAAACCATTTGATAGTATTTATTTGCATATTTTACACGTGAAGCAATTAGCCTACGATAACCCACGTAAAACGGACTGTGAAAGCTCGGAGTGGTAATAGAATCTCTGGCTCTCATTTACACTTCGCTTACCTCATTTGATAAATACATTTTTACTGCTACTTTTTTTCTTTTAGGAAGGTTCGCACATGTACATTTATCTAGATAAGCAATTACTAGAGAGAAATTGCTAGTGGACCGAGATTGAAGTTCAATTACCTTATGAAAGGAATTTTTAACTGAGGAATTTTCAATTGCGAGAAACTTACATAGCCATATCCAAAAGCTACTAAGCATGCTAAATTTGGTATTTCGTTTATCGCATATAAGCGAATGCATCGGATTAGCTTAAAATTGTATTCGTTTATATGTTCATCTCTCCATCTTTATTATTGACTTTATTCATGCACATATTCCAGTCGAATTTAAAAATATTGACCTCAAATTGAAAAAAATATTTATACAAATCACCCTTGGCCCACGGGTCATGCTCTTCCTACAATTAAAAAAAAAAAAAAGTAAGGACGTTGCTTGAAGAGGCGGTTATCATCGATTCGCCGACCAATTTAACTTTCTTATTAACTTTTTTTGTATGTACTTATATCATTATGTATTTTTTGGAAAGAAGAAAAATTTTAATTTTTAGACACCATCTTGTGCTACCTATGTAAACATAAAATAAAACAGTTAAGAAATTTTTTTTATTGTTATTATGCACGTTTATTAATTAATTATATTTAATTTATTTTTATTTTTCGCCCTTTTTTCATTGCCTGTAGGCTTTATTATGTATTAGCAGTGAAAAAAATTTAAATAAAAAAAATCTTAATCGCCTGACTTGAAAAAAAAATTGAGAAACAAATTTCATAAATTTTTTTTATTAAATCAGACAGAAATTCAGAAATAATTTGTCATTAAGCAAAGGAAAGAACACATACCTGTTGTCGAAACGTATTCGTTTATTATAAAGTATGTACATATTACCTTCTCTCAGGAGAGCGGTATATACGAGGGTAGTGAACCCAATTTAGGTCTTATTATTTTGCCATCCTCACCAATATGTATTTGACGTTCTTTATCACAGTCACAGTCATCTTTCCGTTCATCTTTAACCATTTCTTTAGCAATTGCTGATCTCTCATTGAAGTAACGAATATTTTCCATTGCTTCCGCGATGCTCGCGTAATCGTTATTTTCTGAAATTTCAACGGACGAAGCGGATGTTTTTATGACCTTCCTGTAGCCGATCTCATTCTCTATTTTTTTCTTTTTAGTTTTGCAATAAAGGCAATTACTGCTATTGCTACATTTTCCGGTACGTTCAAATTCTGGACAAACAAACTCGTGACGCTTATTACACTTGAAAATTTAGTAAAATAATGATATGTATACTATTTATATGTTTATGCTTATTTATAATTAATATACCTTCTCGGCCAATTGGCAAAATCCTCTTAAGAAGTCAAAACAAATTTCGGCGTTATCGCTTAGCTTCTTATGCAAATAAGGGCAATCGTTTCGTACACAAACGCCCAGCAGGAAAAATTTACAAACGGGCATTTTGGAAAGGCAAACGTTATGTGATAAAAGGCATTTGGCGTTTAAGCACTCGCCCCGCAAAAATCTAAAACCAAAAATGTGATGGTAAGAAGACAAATTAATTACCCCCCACCCCGCCCCACCAACAGGGTTTATTTCGTAAGTACCTGTTGCAAACATTCACTTGCAGCTTATTGTGCACCTTAAAACATTTGCCCCTCTCAAAGGCCACACATTTGCCTATTCGCTGATAGATAGGACAAGGTACATTGGATTTGGTCAAATGCTTTGTCAGCAATTGCAAACTCCTTTGCTTCGCATTATTGATATAAGCTCGATTCAAATGATAAGTGGTACGAGTAAAGACGTTTTTAGACGTCGAGGTATACGTAATACCACCGATATCAATGCGTCGACATATCGCTGACTTAAGCTTTTCATTTTCATCAGAAGCGGATACATTTGTCCCCACGACACGTGTAAGCTTGAATTTTTCCGGATCCATCAAATATTTAGTCCCTCGAACATATATATACTTATATATACTTAACGGTGTCTTCAAAGTTGGTTTAAGCATACTTGTCGGCTTGCAGAAGACTTTCGATTCCTTTAATTGCAATGTGTTCCTTGTGGACTTGTACAGCAACCCATTGATATTTAGCAGCTCAATCTTTTTGTTAACATTACTTTTGGGCACATTTTTAAAGATGTTTTGCTTATAATTGACTTTTTTATGGAGCGATCCATTGCGTCGAAGGGCATACGGCCCAACAAAAGGTTTTTTACTCTTAGATCTAAAACCGGGACTTGCACCCGCGGCACCAGAGTCAATAGAAATCGCCAAATTTCGTTTGTCTAATTTATATTTGCTAACGGTGAATGCTGGTTTAACGACTTCATTGCCAACTTTACTACGTACCAGTTTACACTTGCCTAAACGGATTAAAGGTAGTTGCGAATTCATTTTATCCGATTTTTTATGCAACGGTTCTCTTATGAGACGTGTTCTTGATTTGCAAATGATTTTCCGATGCATAAATGGACCAGAGTTGTTACTGGTATTTGGAGAGGCTGTCGATTTAGAAACAGAATTACTTTGTGATGGGTTGATTTGGCAGGTGGGTAGTTGCTGCTCATGTAAACGTTGCTCCAAGAAAGCAGGGTTCATATGAATATTAGGCGTTTTACTTAATATTTGTTGATGACGTTCCAAAAATAAAGGATTTATATGAGTCATTACTGGTAGATTTTTTTGAAAATTCGGATTTATATATATTGTTTTGTTTTTCCTTCTTAATGTATCCGAGGATTGAGGTAGCATTTCAATTTTCTTTTTAACATATACAAAAAAATCTGGAACAATTGTAATATTCGATAACGATTCTATTGTTTTTTTTTTTCCTTTTTTTTTTTTTTTTTTAACTGATTAAAAGGTAGAAAAGACAAAGCAAATTGAAACTACTATTTTCTCGTTCATATTACAGCATTTGATAATCAAGACGTTTCGCTAGAAAAGAAAAGAATAGTGCTATCGTATTGTTAACAAATGGTAGTAAAAAAAAATTTTAAGGATGCATTAGCGAACACCATTTCAATAGCTCACCACCGCCTCGTATTAAACAATTTCAACCTATTCACCATATGAAGGCAATGTTTTTGCATGTTACATAGATTATCATAATTATTATTATTTTTTCATTGAAGACTGAACAATTAATTTAGACATATAAGCCGCTCCTTAATCCATTCATTTTCAGCACTAAGGAAAGAAAAAAACCAATAAATAAATATAGTATTTTTCAATGTTTATGGGATACGATAACATTTGCAACTGATTAGAATTTTAGACAGATGTATGTCGATATTAACATCCGCGCCTAACGTTAAGCCTTAATCAGACGGGTTCCGTAGACCCATTAGCAATTTGTTTAGTCGAATTGGGCACCTCTCAGCCTTTCATATTTCTGATTGTCACCTGTCACGCCAACGAAATTCATAAGCTTACTAGTAACCTCCGACAAGAAATGGATCAACATTTATACTACATTCCTAATAGATTAAAGAAAGCCATTTGACATTACACGAGGTGTCAGGAAGAGTTGGACACAAACGAATCGTTTAAAACAAAGTTTCGTTACCAGCTTACTCTTTCGTGCAAAATTATGACAGTTGCGTGGAACACGAAGTTATATTGTCTTTAAGAATTTCAGTCAAGGTTATTTGCTTTCGCAAGTCCGCTTGTTGTCTGTACAAATTTCTAAATACAATATACACATACACAGTGGTGTAAATTCTTCTGTGAAATTTTAAGTTTACTTGGGTAATTCGTATCATGGCAATTGCTCAACGTCCGACAATGTTTTTCTCGCAAATTCCCATTACCGACACGACAATTGGTTTTGATCAAATCCATAAAACATCCGTACGATATCAGCTGATCTGCTAAGTATTTATATTTAAGAATTTGCTGTCCGTCTGCAAACATTAGTCTGGTAACATTGTTAATATGAAATGGAACAAATGTCTCTGTGTATGAAACGATAAATGCACCATGAAAGAGACGACCCTATTCATGAAAGCATTAGTTATGATTCAACATGGCCGATAATACACGAGAAGTGCGAATTGAAGAGCAATTAAAAGTGAAAATTGGTACGTAATTTCTTAGAAAAAATACTAAAATTCAATAAAATTCAATGTATAAAAAATTGTTGAAAAATAGTTTTCTAAAATTTATAACACCAGTTGGATATATGTAATAAACGAAATGCACTGGAATGTGCTGGCATTGTTGCTCTAAGAAGCGCGTCCTCCGGCGTAGGAAATGAAACATTCTTTCGGTCGTCGTTTATACAATACAATAAAAATTGTGAAATACTAAAATTGACCTTATAAAGCTTACAGAAGCAATGGCATTTTTTATTAAATTATTTTCAAGTGAATCTGCGAAATATCACAGTTAGCAGTTTGTGCAAATATTGATAAATCTAAAATGAAAAATATTGATGTGTATTGTTGATGGCGGTAGTGGTATTTTGT
>CCAG010009353.1:0-12874 GCA_001077435.1 Glossina morsitans morsitans | reverse complement strand
TGGCGCTGTTTTTAAGTTTCTACTATGCAAAATCTACTTATTTATTCTAGATGAGGTGGCAACAGCAAGAGGAACTGATTTTATTTACCCCCGAGTTCCACGTTGCGGCGACTACAGTAGGTCCTACTTAAGGTGGATCTTCGACATTCACATTTCAGCCTGACTTAAGGGTTAGGCTGAAGGCCGATGGATAAATTAAAAGTTTCTTAATTGCACGCGTGACTGCGGGCGGATCAGGATTATTTTCAAACCTGATATGTACGCATCAGTAGATGCGTACAAGCTCTGGTTGCAAGCGTTTTAACAAGAGACAAGAGAAGGACAGGGTTAAGTCAATTCATAATCCTATGGAATTAATACATATGCAAACTTTGTGTACAAGCGAAGGGATAAATCCTTTGAATCCTTGTCTTTGAATGATGAATAGAACAATACAGTTTTTAATGTAAAAGAAAAGACTTTACAGTGGGACTCTGCCCATCGTTAAATACCCTACACCACTTCGCTTAATACAATTAGTCAGAGTTCATCCTTGGGTCAAAACATGTCGGTCTAGCATGCTTTATCAAAATATTTTCCAAAATTTGCGGCCTATAGATTGAACACAAATAAGAAGCGGGCAGAGAAGTTAATAAAGGACGGGCCTATCTCAAGCCCTTCTGTGTATTGCATACATCGCACAAAGTTAATCTAAGCGGCGTACAGCGTATAATAATCGAGAACAAGAAAAATGATGTGCTCGCGTGCGTTAATGAAATCTTCAAAAGAATCCGAGGACAATGCCCTATTTTTTGTGACCTACGCGTGAACGATATCCAACTCCCCAAAAATTTCTTTGTTTTTCAAAGCTTTGCATTAAACATTCGAGGTAAGAATATAAAGGAAAGTGACTTCTGTTGATTACCAAATCACAAAATTAGATTAAATTTTTGTGAAAAAGCAACAACAACAAGTTGGAAAAAATAACAGAAATATAATCGAAAACAAAAACTACAATGAAGAGCAGACATTTGCATAATCATGAATTGAATGAATGGCTATGGAATTTAATGTTTAGATTTATGTTGTGTTATGGTATGCATATAACAAAAACAACAACAACGGTAATAGTACGATTTTTACTTTCATGGCATGAACAGAAATTGTTAAAAAAAAAGAAAAAAAAAAAAAAAAAACAAAAAAATACACAACGACAAAAAGATGAATAAATTTACAATATATACATATATATATATACATACATACAGATAGATATATTTATATATAAATAAAAAACCACAGCTAAACACCGCACAGACTGAGCAAAAGTGAAAGGTAACCGGGGAATATATAAACAACTAACAACAATGACAACTACGTTAAGAGAGATTACACAAATATATATATATATATATATAGATATATATATATATAAAACAGAAAATCCAATTTAATGCCGCTTTATAGGTCAGATAGATACTCAGTCGCTTAGCACAAAGACCATAAGATTATGAGAGCGAAAAAGAAAAATATTGAAAAAATTTTGATTTCCTATTAAGATTGATAACAACTCACAAACATACACGCGCACATTGCATTGACGATCTATAATTATATATGTATATATAAGGATAAGGATAAGGATAATCCTCCTTAAACTTATTTGCGAATTGGTCGTTCATCGCATATGTTACTATTGAGGCACCCAAAGTCAATAGGAACACCTTAGACTATAGATAGATCTGTCGTGAAAATCTTTCCATACTTGGGAAATACGAAGCAGAACATTTTGAGAACGAACGGCTATCACTATCCAAGACTACAGTGTACCAAAATGTCTTTTTTTTGACAAATCTCCTATAACGCCCCAGGGGCAAACTTCAAAATCCCTATAAAGTATGTACATTCTTGATCAGTGTCAAATTCGGAATGCATATAAGCACGCCTGTCTGTTCACCTTTCCATCTGTCCGTCTGCCCAGCTGCGTAGTACATGTGATATGCATTCCCCCGTTCGCTAAAATGAATATATCATCTTCCAAAAATGCAGAAGATTTTGAAAATGGTTCAAACCTACGCAATGAGCTCCCCTACAATACAATATAAACCGAGAACATGTTTGATACACAATATAAACTTCCCTTTTCACATCGTAGAAATAAAAGACGAAAGAAGATTATATTCGTTTGTAACGGAATTTCTTATACCCCTCGCCGTTATTCTTTATTTGCAGAATAATTTTGTGGAAACTTATAACGTGTAAATGTCATTGGTTATGAGCAACAAGCAAGAGATAGGAAAAACACAAGTGTTCACCGTTCTTGTTACACGGACGTGTGGGTGTTGTTAACATGCTCTTTGAAAAATTTGGATCATTTTCAAATTCTTTTGCAAGTTTGTAGGCCATGTCTTCATTTTTGCACAGAAAGGAATGTTTACCACAGATACGGCTCAGACGGCCATGCTTAGGGGCATTCCAAATTTGAAACTGGCCAAGAATTTAGATATTTTAAGGAGTTTTTGAACCTCGATTCTATGCATTATAAAAGTCGGAAAAAAAATCAAATAGAGACGCACTATACAATTAAGTAGATGTGGACGATTTTTTCCATTTTTTGTAGAGGTACTGCATCATCGCCCATAGAATACAGGGTCAAATTTTTATTATGTTTATGAGAAATTTTCTATGCCCTTTGAAAAACAGATGTATTAACAGTTTTTCTAGTACTGTAGGCGTGTCCTTTGACCGATTTGGCCCATTTTCAATTCCAGTCTCTGCACAAGAATGTCCAATGGTTCTGGGAATGTTTACAACGGAGATTACACAGACAACGGACGGACGGACATTATTAAATTGTTTTAAGGTTTTATGTTGACCAAAAATATATACGCTTTAGAAGAACTCCTAAACTTCCTTTTAGATTTTGTAAATATTAATGGTATAAAAATTGCTATACTTATTGAAGAATAAACTTACCTAAATTTGGCACAGTAACTGTAACTTGATTGTTTGAGCCAACATCCACGGTAGCAACACGATTTTTGTCCACGCTTAAAGGTTTGAAATCGTCTGAAAATGTAAAAGGATATTATATTTTTTTATCTTCGCCAACTTTATTATTTAGTATTTATTATTTATTAACATCCCTTAAAGCAGAAAAAGATTTTTGCTTGAAATGAAAATAATAAACATTTTTTTTTTTTAATATTTCTAGGAAAAAATCTCGCACAACCGAAAATCTCTTAACCATTTTTAGTTATTTTACGATTAAAAAAATATATGAAAAATTGTATGTACAAAGTGATTGGTTCCGTTACTTACATTTAATCGTGTGAAATGCATTCGTTGTATTTTTGGAATTAAACGTGCAGCCCAATTTTAATTCGCGCACCTCATCGCCGATATTTAAACGTTCGGCTAATGAAATCTTCTGCTTCATCATCATCATTGCTGTTGTTGTTGTGTTTGATGGCAATTGTGGCAGGGAAGTGCAAGATGTTGTAACTGTCGTTGCTGAATAATTGAGATTGGCACTATTATTCTGGCTGTTATTGATGTTGTGGTTGTGGCTATTATTATATTGATGATATGATTTTTTTGTTGAATTAAAACTGTGTTTTGCCGCAACAGTAGACAATTCTTCAAAAGTTGGTCCACCACCACCACCACCACCACCACCACAACCGGTGTCGTTACCGCCAGCCGCACCGTAAACAAAAGCTGGAGCAACTCCAAGCACAGTGTCGCTCGTAGTGACGCCACTGCGTTTCTGATAGCTATAACTGTTTGGCGAAATAGAAGAATTTCCAATTGCTCCACCGTAAACAACGTTGGAGCCACCACCGCCTTGCAATCCTAAAGCCGCTGTTGGGTTGAATGGTGAATTCAATAATGATGTTGCCGATGTTGATTTTGTATTCGATGTTGTTGACTTTTTACCACGTTTAACCGAGCCGCCGGTGGCTTTAGCTTTGAGTTTTTGCAACGTCGATGTTGTGTTCGAAGATTTCGGAATTTTTAGGCCTTTTATGCTTGGCTTCTGGCGTAGCAATTTTTATGAAATTGCAGACACCAAAATACCATCAATCTTAAAGAAAATTCAATAAATTTTTAATTTTTATAAATTAGTTTTAATTATTGGCAGGTTCGGTTAAATGTGGATGTGTTTACTGAATGCTGATGGATTTAAAGTTGATTTGTAGACGTTTCTTGATTACATTCATTAAACATTAATGTTTATAAGGAACACTTAGTTAGTTGTTGAATCTTGTAATAAAATTTGTCTTTTAACTCTTTGCCTCAATTGCGGTTTTCTCACATTTCAGATGAAGCCTAAAATAAACTGAAAAATTTTTTTTATCACTCTGATGCATAATTAATATATTTTTATTAGTCGCGGCCTATATCGGTCAATAGATTAACATCATGTTCCCATTAGCGATAACATCGATCGTTATGAATGACACGTTTCTTGATTTTCTTTTCTACTGCATGCAACCCGCTCACCCACACATATCCATTTTTCCCATAGATAACCTTAAATGTAACGAAATGCGTACATTTCTTAGCCATTTAGCAGTAGCAAGATACAATCATAATTAGCTAAACAAGAAATCTAATTTTTTTGTATTTTTTATAATTGCGAAGCAAAATTATGCATATTTATGTACGCGTTTACCAAAACATATGTTTAAGGGTCAACGACAAAAGAACAAAACAAAAATAAGACACAAATCGGCAGCCAAGGTTATTTGTTTAAATTGACTTGCGATAGAGATTCACTTATCAATATCTTTTTTTTTAAATTAAGATATTGAAATTTATAAAACGTTTCTTTTTTTCTACTTCGCGTGAATGTCACAAACGGCTCTTCCACGTAAATTCACTCCTGCTTTTACACTTGCTCTTTTTCGTTCACTAGGTAAATGTCAAGTCAAGTCAATTTCTGTTGTTTCTAATCCAGATGACAGAGAGAGCATTTGCTTGTTAAAGAGATGGCGAGAGTGAACACAACAAGAGTAGCAAAACCATAATTTCTTTAAAAGGGTTGCCATAACCCGATTATTAAAATTCTCTGCGTTGACAAATCGGAAATACGTGAAAATCAAAGGAACATGTCGTGTTCTAAGGAATTTAACAAAAAAAATTTCATATATTGAACTTCGATATGAGTGCCCGTACGCGCACATACTAATGCGTCTCTATAATTACGGATTCAGAAGATTCAGGCTTCAAAAAGGATTAAAAAGGGCCTTGGTATAATAAATGTTACAAAAGCAAAAATTTAACGAACACAAAACACACACACTGTATTTTTTTTTTTTTTTTTTGCTTCCTATCATATGAAAACTTTGTTTTTGGTCAAGGAAGATTGCAATTCGTTTGATAAAATAGGAGAGAGAAGAGTAAGACATTTACAGAAAGTGGCTCTACAACATCAACTGTCTCCAAATCACTAAATCACTAAATATATGCGCTCACTACACGACACGAAATTTACTATTATAAAATATTTTATTTTATACGCAAATATGCGTTTTTATACACTTGGAAGATTATCAATTTTGTATTTTCTTTCTTCTTTGCGTTGAGTAAGGCACACAACGAAATTAATGAGATTTTCACGTTTCCATCCAATTGTATTTCCTTTATCTCCAAGATTCTAAAGATTCTTAATTAAAATTATACATTTATTCTTAATTACATTTTAATTTTTAGGAATTTTTTAATTAAGCCCTCTTAATTGCTACGAGTTCTCTTGTCTTTACTTTCGAAATTATTTCACGTCAGCTAGTTGTCATTCTCTCATCTGCTCTATCTGTGTGCATTTAAAAGAGTTGCCAAGTTAACTTTAAAAATAAGAAAACAACTCTACGACTAACTAGGAAATTTTAGCACTATAGTTTATACGATGTTTTACAATATAATTCTTTTATAAATTTGTAAAACTTTTGTTTTTTATGTTTAATGGAATTTGGCATCGCAAGAGTCACCAAGAATTTCGAAATTGAACACAAAAATTGATTGTATACCAAAATAAGTCCGTGAAGAAAAAATGAAATGCTAAAAAGATTGTACTAATTGACTTTTGTTTCTTTGGCTTAACAAATTGCCAATAAACAATTCTTTTACAAATAAACATAGGCATAAAGGTATAATAAAATGGAGAGTTCGTCATAATTCTTTAACTAAATGCTTCATTTCTTAGCACTTTTTACAATAACTGAATGAAACAAATGAGTTCAATTTTTTCATATTTCATATAAGAATAATAATTATACGTTTTTTTAAGCAATGGAGATGAGGTTTGATAGTAAAAAATTAAAATTTAATATCTTTCAGTATTAGAAAGTTTCTTCATACATACCATACGTCAATTGAACGTTTCGTCTCTTTTTCTGCCACAAGAACATTTTATACTAACGTTTACCAATCTCCATGGTTTGACTTTCTATAAATGAAAATAAAGTAAACAGGCTATAATGGGCAGCGGTCCATCATAAAATGCCCTCCATCACCGTACAGTTATTCATATAACGACCTTTCCAAATAAGGTGCTACATAGAAAATGGTTGAAAAAATTGTCCGATCCAAACCAAGGCAGATAAGCTTAGATCGAGTCGTAATAAAAGGTTGGTCTATGTCGAGTCCGCACGAACTTAATACATTCTTCTACAGCAAGCGGCGAATGGCATCATTAACGAATTCATTACAAGTATGCCTCAATCGTTGCAGTGGTCACTTTGTTCGTCAGTCGTTATAGGTCCAATGATTGCATTTGTGTTTTGCATCATGCACGAGCCATCAAAATAAAACTTGATAATTTCTTTACGTACAGTAGAAACTGTAGCTTCCATTGTTCATTGCATCGATGCAAATTTTCGCAAATTTTAGGTTTTTCACAAGCAACAAAACATATGATTAACACCTGAAGCATCATATGATTTTAAAATGTTTATCTATTAAACAAAAAAAAAAAAATAAAATATTTTTGAAATTAAAATATTATGCTACCTATCGCTGTGCGAAAATAATTCTTTTTTTTTTGATTTGTTAGCATGTTTAAGTGCTTTGCTTTGCAGAGTCACTTTTCAAAGAAATTTTCCATTTCATTAACTTTTTCGCGCTTTATTAATGGTTCTGCAAACAAAAGCTTTTACACCATATTATTTTGCCTTTGCACTCGTTATATTTAACACCTTAATCTTATTTCTTATTTTATACCAATTCATAATTTTGAACGGTAAGCAAGTTATATCCCTCTTCGTATCATCTTTATGTTATCGTATTTTATCTATCTCTTGTGAGGAAGGGGCTGCTGTTTTGATTTTATGTCTTAAGCTTATGTTGTTGCCCAACTATTTTTCATGATTAATCCTACATTCCTCTCTTTTTTTACAAAAATTTCAATTTTTTTATTGTTGCTTTGTCTCTGAAATAGGTGGCGCCGGTATATAGCTGCTCCATTCCTCTTTTATAAATCACAAAAACAAAATATAGCTGCTCTTTCTTTTAATAAATTTTCCTTTATATAAGTTTAAGTGAAAGGTAAGACAAAGCACACTGAAAACAATTTACAAGATCTTTTAATTTAGTGGAATTCTCACTTTCTCTCAATGTTTACGAGAAGATATTTATTCATTAGTTTGCGTGAACTTTATGTACATGTCCTTACAGATGCATATGTGTGTAATGAAAAATGTATGTAATAACTGGTAAACAAAAAGATGCACTGTATTAAAGGGAATATAAAACTCTGGTCCAATCAAACCACACACATAGTCTCATCCACTTGAGATTCTAGCACAGCTTTTGAAATCTATCATCTTGTTTCCCTTATATTAGGCATTAGACCACATTCAGTAAAGGTGGTATCGTGATCTTTCAAATTGTCGAGTCTTCTGCGCAGGAGAAGGAGACACATATCTTTGGCAAATTTTGTTCTGCAGATAAAGAAAAAATTTCATGGTTTTAAAACGATTTGAATGGAAATCGACTGGTAATTCATTTAACTCTATTTTCAAAAGGCCCCTTGAGAACTAACTATTTCATCCGCTGAATCTGGATTAATAAATATTTCTTTAAGAGTATGCTCTTCGCGTGCAACTCATTCAGCTTGCCTACAATTCGTCGATTCCTTTGTCGATTCATTTTTAATAAAAAAAACTTTAAGCATAATGTTTGCTTAAAGAAGACGAACGCGCATTGAGGCTAAAGCCGAGTATTCATTAAAAAACGGCGACTTTGGTAAACATGGTCCTCCCTTACACTGTATAAGCCGTAAAAATCCTCACAATTGCAAAGCGTTGAAATGAAACTTTATTTAAATTTGCAAGTAGAACAACGGGCTATGGAAGTATGGGGCGATGAAAAAGAACTAATGCAACAATGCGCAAGTACAATAAGCAAATGAAACAGTTCCGTATGGAAGTGTGTAGTAGTACACAAGGCAGCCAATCAATGTGATCATTTTCTTGAAATATGTTCGGCAAAACATCTTGATGATCCTATCACGCGAAAAAAAACTTCAGGTAAACTTTTCTACGTCGTAAAACCCCCTAAATAAAAGTAGAAAAACTGTGACGAATTGAAAAAACGAAAAACTGTTAATATAGAATCAAAAAGTAAGAACATTAAAGTGGGTCACGTTGCGTTAAACTTGTGATACCATTCTCCTTAATACAGCTATTCCTATAGTCGCTTTTCAAAATGTTGTATGGGAAGTCATAGAAAATTAATCCAATTGAGCAGAAGGAACCAGGACGGAAAGACGGATAGACAAGCTTATAATCACTCTCTATATCAATACGTGTAATAAAAGGCCACAACTCCTTCTGCGCTTTGTATACTTTCCATACACAAAGAGGCGTGTCTTTGGATTTCAAGAAAATACGGATGTATGCCACACCCAGGTGCGAGGATGCATCTTCTATTATACCCATTGATTCGAAATCCCTTTCTGATTTGAATTAAGCGCGTCTGTCCGCCTGTCCATGTTCTTTTCTTGTATTCAACCAACAGGCCACAACTTTTCATTGGAAATTTGTTTTGGGAATAGAAGCGAAGCCTCATTGTCATATAACTTCTCTACGTTTCATATTAAAAAAGCTTTTCTAGATTTGCTTAAATTTCAATATCAAATCAGTTGAAAGATTCCCATGGTAGTTGTGCAATCACAAACGGCTGAAGCGTAAACCGGCTCTATCGAACCATTCGCAAGTTCTATTTTATATTTTCTGGTCCTAAGTGCATTCACAGACGTTTATGCCGATCTTCATATTTACTTATTTATATCTTTTCAAAATAAAGGTAAAAAAACAAAGAAAATCACCAATATTTTTTATTTATTTATATATAGTTTTTGTTTGTTTGTGTAGCTTTTGCATATTCTTCATTTATTTATATATATTTTTTGTTTTGTTTGTCTTGCTTTGTTTGTTTTGCAATTTAACAGAAATTAATCAGCTTAAAAAAATCCGCGAGGTTGTTTTGCCGACTGCGTTGCCACTTTTTTTTTTCTTATTTATTACAAGCAACTCTGCGTTATCTTCATTCTCCGATAAAAAAAAAATATCGATAAAAATCAGTTAAATAAATAAATGAAAAAATAATAATAAAAATATGAAAATATAAAAATTTTGTTTTCGCAGGATTTAAAGCCTGACAAAAAACGTTTCAAAGGGAAGATATTTATTTATATCTGTAGTTAATTAGACATCAGTTAAAGTGGACATCTTGTCATTTTGGTGTCTCTGGCTTGTTGAATTTCAAAGTGTTCGATTCCATTTGTTTTTATTTATGCTCGGTTTGTGTCTAAAATATTAGAAGAGAAAATTAAATAATAAGAAGCGTCATGAATTTGTCAAAAATAATAGCCAGTAAAATCTCAGGAATTTTTGGCGCTTATGTTAAAGCAGAATTATTGCTCTTCGCTGGATGACTTTTGGACCATAATTTCTTTAATATAAATATAATTAAAAGAATTGCATTCATAATTCCATACATAATTACAACAAATGAATATCTAATCATAGATATCGTAAATTGAACGTTTGGCAATTCAGCGACGACTTTTTATACATCAGGAAATACAACTATGGCTAATTTATTGTATGTGTAAGCAGAGACACAACTAAGTAACAAGATGGTTCAAAGTTTTTTTTCAAAATTCATATTAGGCGACTTTTTTCGGGTCTTTGTGTTTCATTTTCAGCGACAGAGTAAGAGAATAAATTCGAACTCCAAAGCCTTAAAACATTTGCATATCTAAGGCTATTGACTTTATTGAAAACCTTACCGCATTTGAGATTCGAATCCACCGACCATTGAGCTGTTAATCGACACACTTTGCTTACTCGGCTACGATTATTAAAAATATTCCCATATTTGTTACATTATCTTACGCTAAATATATATTTTCCACACCTTTTGTCCATAACTTTGACGAGTTGTTGCATTTTTGAACAGATTATGCTTTACTGTGGGCTTGTACTTCAACCAATTTGCTTAATTTTCAATATCAACTTGCGTGCAAGAACTGTCAACGTTTCTGACAGATTTGAAGTCGGTATTTTAATTTTTGCGCCCAGGAGAGTGTGAACAACACACACCACACAGATGCACAGACGGACAGACATGGATTAATTCATTCAGAATTTCATGCTGATCAAGATAGGATTTCTGAAGCTTCCTTTTTGGGAACATTTTGCACTGCCAAACTGAGTGTACCCCCATCCATCGGTGGTAGTTATAAAAAAAGAAGTGAAACAAATATATTGAATTTTATTGCAAAAGCAAAGACAAGAAAACGCAAAGCATTTTTTTAATTGTTAGTCGAAGCATTTTTACGCAAACTCTTTAATGGCTCGATCCTACTTTGATATCTTTAAAATTTCTTGTGTATTTTTGGCGAATTTGTAGAAGGATCACGATCATTCTTCCTGCAATTGCCCGTAGCTGTGCAAGTGATTACACAGTTATTTTGGTGTTTTCCATGATTATTATTTTTTTTGCTTCCTTAAGTCTGCTATTGTTCCAGCCTGGCATTGTGAACGACAAGTAGTCATAAGGTAAAGCAATGTTGTTTTTGTGACTTTGTATCAAATGTGGTATTCCAAAGCAATAAAACTTTCCCTCTATCAATTTTGTTATACAAGAAGGCTAAGTTTGGAAGAACACCACGAAGAATAATGCTTGTGACTTGTGATATGTCTGTGGTGTCATTCACGAAACGATTATTATATCGGATTGGTGCATAACTATCGAGTGTATTTTGTAAATTTGTGAATGAAAATATTCTTCTTCTTCTAATTTTAGGTTATAAAAGTGCTTGTCTAGAATTCCGCTCATATTCGTCATATTACGCCGTACCACTTTGAGAAAGGATGGAAAGCAGCGTAGTCCTTTGGTTTGGAAAAGAAAAAAAATTCTATTTTTACACGATTTTTAATATTCCAAGAATTTTTTTTGAATCTCACAGAGCAAAGAGCGAGATTTTTGGACGAGTGTACGAAGCGTTTAAATTATTGTCAGAAAACGTCGCTGAAACTCGGTAGATTTTGCTCTCGGCCTGTGTTTACACCTAATATCGTGTAAAAAGAGAATTAGGTGTACTATGTTCAGTAATCGTGTTCTGTTTACATGGATTTATAATAAAACGATTTTTATTTTCGATTCCCAAGTTTATTCATTTATTATATGGGGGGGTGGGGGGGGGGGAGTGTGGGTGCTTACTTCAAAGGTATTCAAAGGTAAATGA
The DNA here is from genome assembly GCA_001077435.1 of Glossina morsitans morsitans. Taxonomy (NCBI): domain Eukaryota; kingdom Metazoa; phylum Arthropoda; class Insecta; order Diptera; family Glossinidae; genus Glossina; species Glossina morsitans. Next base: position 1,137 of record CCAG010009353.1, on the reverse strand, counting down.
CAATATATTTCTATTCCTTGGCGGCCAGATGGCGTTGCTTATATAGTTGAACCTCTCATTGTTGGAATATGCTTTTCAGAGAACAACAACAAATGCAGGCATAACGATAATGGTTTCAATATTCAGTTTGTCGACCTGCATGACATCTTTCCAACACACACACGCATATATATACACAAATGCAATAACTGTCGCCAAAAAGGAATAGAATGAAGATCGAATAGATGCACGATTTAAACGATTGTCAATCGCGTTTAGCTTTTGTGGAACGATCTCCGCCAACTAAATAAGAAAAGGTCAAGCCTGTCTTGGGCATATACATAATTACGCTTTGCTATGGCAATAATTAAGTAATTATTACTATCTCGGAAGATATTTTAAATAATAATTTTTTCGTTTGCAAGAATAAATTTGCTTTTCTTTTCCTTCTTTTCTTCCGCTTTTCTTTTATTTTGTTAAGGGCGTTTCGTTCCATTACTATCTATGATGGGCTTTACAATTAAAACGTGCCGTAGGTAGGTTGCCATAAACGAACGTTTGATTTTAAAATAGTATAAACAAGCCCTTTAGAATTACTACAAGAATGGGATTTAAAATATTTTTGTCTGATCGGTTGTAATGATAAGAGAATTTAGAAAATTCAGATGTAATCGATACTTTGTAAACACACACACACACACAGTGAGTGAGCAAAAATGAGTGAAGAAAAAAAACATTTTCATTTTTCTCTTTTATTGTGGAACAAATATTCGTAAATTAAGTTAGATTTGAAAAAATTGCTTTTGTGAAAATGTCTGCTGCACTGACAACAAAATGCGATTTTCAGCTACTCGTACTTACTACTGCTTACAGTGCAGCTCACTTCAAGCGGACTTAATCGTTTTCATTAAAACGCAATAAAATGCAGCCTCGAAAATAATTCCATCTTTACACCCTACCCCTCTCGTGGTACAGGGCATATTAAGTTAGTGCGGTCGTATGTAACACGCAGAATAGCTTAAGATGGACCCACTTTTTGCTACACCAATCGACTCAGAATCATAATTTGAATTGCTCTAAGTCTGTCCGTCCGTTTGACTGTCTAATGTCTGTCCATGTATATTTGTGTTTTTGAGCTACAGGTCGCAATGTTTGAGA